>FIZU01032592.1:0-14255 GCA_900064475.1 Pseudococcus longispinus
GCTCGAAATTTTTTTCAAAAAATTCCAAAAATCGCCCTTGATACTATCTACCATCTTTTGCAAGTTTGAAAAAATTCGGTTGAAAACTTGCAAAAGTAGGAATTTTTAACGAAAATCCACATTTAACCCCCTAGAAGAGGTTAGAATTGAGATATCGAGCTAAAAATTTTGTCAAGGGAGTCGTAGACCATAAAGACCAACTTCCACTGGATAATTTAAAATTCGGTGCTCAGGGCCAATTCACCCCTATAAACCTGGCTACGCTTTTAGATAACAAATTACAAAATTTACCCATTTTATTGATCACATTTTTAGATTTCGCTTTCCCAACACTGAGAGTTGTTTTTGGATCTCTTCGAGGAGGCAGAGGAGCTACACCGTGACCTGTGTGACAATAATGAACTTTATTTAGACCATATTCGATATTTGGTAATTGTTTTTGCCATTTTACTCACCAGTGGAAGAACTCCTATTACGTTTGAATTTATTTGGCAACGTTGCATATCCCAAAGGAGCCGATGTTTGCCAGTCTTCGTATTTTGTATCGTACATGGAAGTTGAATTACGAACGTTACGAGAAACCACCGTCATCGAAACTAATTTACCGGAATTTCTAATTAAATCGACGACTTGTTCGTGCGATGCGGTCGATACGTCTTCTCCATTTATCTATAAACGACAACGACGTCATAAATGCAAATTTAAAAAAATCACTCTAACCAAACGAATACTTACCGCTAATAAATAATCTCCTTTGCGTAATCCGGCCAAATCCGCTACACTTCCTTTATCCACATCGTCTAAATACTGTAAAGCTGGGCACACTTCGGACGTTTTGATTTCCATCAGAGACGAAGTAGCTTTGGCACCTCTTAAAATAAATCCGAATCCTCGTTTCGTCTTATGCAAAACAACAGTCCTAGGTTCCGGAGATAATCTACGAGTAGCGAGAAAAAAAACAAACCCATAAAACAAATATTTCAACCACATTTCCACCTAATCTATTAATCGACTTCTTACTGTGGTTTTTGTCGCGGCGCTGTCGCGTAATATTTGTTTGTATTCGAACTCCTGTCTCTCATATTCTTGGAAGGTCGATACACTGGCAAGATGGCGGCATCGTTTGAATTCTCATAACACGAAAAAGATGCTCGGGATTTCGCTGGGACAGGGCTAAAACTCTCGTCCAAAGTACCTATTAAAAAAAAAAAACAATCAATCGATTAATTTCATAACGCAGTTTCCTCAACAAAACAATAAAAACGATCTATACCTGACGCCGACGAACTCGTGCTTTCGTTAACTTTTAATCCGAAATTCGATTCGGTTAAATCGCTATTCGCTGTCCCAATGCCGGAACTATTGTTACTAATTACGTCACTAGAATCGCACGTCGTTTTATCTACGAGAGTAAAAAAAAAACAAATAAACAAATAGAGAGGAAATATTAGAATACATTGACAAGCTGGCGACCTTGAATTGTCAATACTATACGCTTACCAATATCAACCGTTCTGTAACTCTGAATGACAGAAGCCAATTCTAAATTACCAGCGATGACAGCCATTTGATAGGGAGTCTGATTGGCGAAATTCAAAGCGTCATTTTGGGCGCTTTTTTGTAACAACAGCCTAGCGCAATTTTCTTGCCCGTTGACTGCACAAACGTGAAGAGGTGTGTTACCGGAGGCGTTCCTGGCGTTCATATCGGCTCCGTAGAATAGCAAATGTTCCAAATGTTGAATCAATCCATATCTACAGGCCTTTAAGAGTTCTCTAATTAGTACAATGTAATGGAAAATTTACCCAATTTCGAACAAGCTATCTTACTTGATGAATCTCTTGCCAGCCTTGTACATCGTGAGCACCAATCGTGGCCTTGTCACGGAGCAGTCTTTCGCAAATTAATACGTCGGTTTTTCGTGTAATTGATAAATACAAAGGGGTTAATGTTCGGGTATCTTTAAAATTAGGCGATGCTCCGAGTTCAAGGAGCGTGATAACGGCTTCTAAATTATTATTTTCGACTGCTCGATGGACCGAAGTAGAGCCGTCTAAATTACGAAAGTCCAAAAAAGCTCCACCATTCACCAAAGCCATTAGAACTTTACCAGGCTTGGCTAACGATGTGGCTAAAGTTAATGGGGTTTCTAAAAAAAAATAAAATTGTACATTTTAAAACAATCATAAAGTTGAAATATCTGCTAAATTAATATTATTTACCTCCGGTATCGATACAATGAAAATTTGGATCCAGTCCTTTATTACACAGTTTAGCGATCTTGTCAACTTGTCCATTATGTATATAATCTATAAATCGTCTCAAATTCGATCTCGTATTAACCGCTTTGAACTGCTTTTCGTCTATTTTCGTTGTCTTATATATTCGTTGTTTGTATCGTAACTACAACACGATCATAATCTTCATAGAATTTACCAAAACAATAAGAAAATGATAAAAATATAAGTACCTCTAGATAAGCTACATAATCGTTGAACTCGTATTCATTCAGAGCTTTCTCTTCGTCCAGAAATTTACCGCATTTCGTACTGGTAGGAGGGCAAAACAATCCGTAATTGAAACTTTGCTTCAGCTCCTAAACATAGTCGAGTATTAATAAAATATCACAGAAGCTATCAGCTGGTTTCGAAAAATATTCAACACTTACCATGGGAAGCGAAGCAATACATTGTTCTTTGATTTCTCCAATCTGTTGAGCTTTGTTGAACTGAAAACATTTTTGAATATTCAAGTCAGGAACGCAAACACGAAGAAATAAGAAATCTTCGTTCAGCAAAGGTGGCAAAGATCTTCGATTACTCAGTTCTACTGGCTTTCCAACATCGTTTTTGGTATCCATTTACATCAACCTGTCAACAAGGGTTAAGAAAAAAAGTAATACGAGCGACGATAATGCACACACAAACAAGAGTAAATGTAATTAACGAACTTTTTTTTGGAAAATTTCGCTTAATAGTGACATTCCATCGCGAACATGAATTCAACTTATACCACACAACACAAACCCAGACAACTTATGGGTTAATGGTTAATGGGATGAAATGAAATTTAAATGACACATTTCATACATATTCGTGCGAATGAGGTCATACACTTGAGAGTTTAAGCAAATAGATCATTTAAACTGTCGATAAGAGAGGAAATTCTTCTTTAAATACATTATTATCTTCTATTTCTCGACGAAAATTCACAACAACGCACGGCAAATATAAAAACCGAAACATCAATAATTCAACAGTACTACTACTACCACATAAAAAGCTGAGAGATTGTTTTTGAAATTGATTGATAAAAAAATGGTGTGGGTCGTAGTTAAAATTTTTACCGCTAGGATCGCTATGATTACAGAACCAAAATATGATCTGAAAAAATACGCCTTAAAGAGCACTATATTTTGTACACCTTAAAGCTTTAATATCGAGATCATTTTTCATTTTCTGCGAAATGAAAAACGAGAATCGATAATCGAATTTGCAACAAAATTTTGAACAAAAACAAAATTTGATAAAACCAAAATCCGAACAAAAAATCGCTGATAAGTAGAATTTTTCGAAATTATTGCTCGTAAAATAAAGACGCAGCAGTCACGTCTTCGCAAATCGCCGGAAATTCTTCAATATTCCAAATTTTTCTTCTTATCGGAATACTCGACAATTTTATTACGACAATCGCTGGAATAAAATTCGATAAATTTTCTTTCCTCTTGCCATTGGTCAAACTCGCAAGATTATTAGTAAACACAATCATTAGTAACAGTTCGCATTCGTTATTGAGAGGTTGTAGAGTATTTGCGTGAAGAACCACCCTTCGACATAATATTACTAAATAATCGTCGCATTTCCGCTCATTTTAATCATACACACGTAGCATTTCACCAAGTGCCTTCTCAAGTCAATATGCCCGGAGTTTGAACCGAGTAAGTTTCGTATTACATGACGCCTTTTTTTTTTTTTTTTGGTACTCTAGTTTATCAATCTTTGAAAATTCACGTCTATTATTAAAATGCTCGATATTAAACAGTAAACATCAACGTGACCCACGTACGTCCAACTCACCCACGCTAGTTTTTCCGGTTCTTAGATGTCATTCTCACGTAGATAAATTTGCTATCGGTGTTTTATCTGTTATGACAGGTGTATCACATTGTGAACAACGTAGAATAATAAAATGGAAAATTGGAGTGTGACACCGGAAGAAAAGAAAGTCTTCGAAGGGCAGTTCCATTCGTTGAAGCCAGTCGACGGAAATATCACCGGAGAAAATGCCAAAGGTTTTTTCGTTCAATCCGGTTTGGCTCCTAATATCTTGGCGTTTATATGGTAAGCGATCGGTGATTCATTCGTATCGAAGCAATTACATCAAATTCACGCGTTTTGTTCGATTTAGGGAATTATCGGATGTGACACGAGATGGTCAATTGAATATAAATGAATTCACGGCGGCGTGTAAACTGATTCAAATGAAATTACGAGGCTATAATGTACCTCCAGCGTTACCACCTCCTTTACTTAATCTCGTTAGAGGCGAAAGTACGTATAAAATGTATCCACCAGCGAACTCTCGAATCCAGAATGTTAATCTTTATCTTTTTGCAGCAACTCCTCCACCGGTACCCACCATCACGCCGCCTCTTTCCGGACGTCAAACTCCACTCGTGGGTGGAATTCAAAGCCAACCACTGATCGGTGGAATACCTCCTAGTCAATCATTCATCAATGGTATACCGCCAGTTCAAGCACCTTTTATAGGCGGAATACCACCACCAGCCACTGTACCTATGACCACAGCCGGAATACCAATGACCGGAGTTCCTATACCAGGACCCGTTGGACCGATTACCGCAGGAATGCCTTTAACAGCTTCGGTCGTGCCTCCTGTACAGGGTATGCCGATTCTCAACCCCACTATGCCCCTAGGTGGCGTACCGATGGCTACAGGTGGTATACCAGCTCCTATTGGGATACCGGGTCCGGGTATATCTTCACCAGGACCGCCTACTCCGATGCCAAGTGCCCCCGTGCCCATTCCCGGAGCTACATCGCCGCCTACTGGTGCACCACAAACAGCCCCTGGGTCGGCTGCTGAAACACCGTAGGTTGAAAATATTCCCTTTGGGAAATGAAATTTTGAAATAATATTTATCCGATATTTGCAGAGTTAGTTGTTCTCCTTCGTCTACTTACGAGTGGTCAGTGCCATATAATACGAAACTTAAATACACGCAAATGTTCAATCAAGCGGATAGCTCCAGAACTGGATACCTTACCGGAGTGCAAGCTCGAGGTATCATGGTTCTAACCCAGTTACCTATTGATATGTTGGCCAAAATATGGTTAGTATTCGATGCCTTTTCGTTTCCAATCGATTTCCTCTTTTTCAACTTTCACTGTTTTGTTTCTAGGGGTTTGTCGGATATCGATGGCGATGGACAACTCACTTGCGAAGAATTCGTCTTAGCTATGTATCTATGCGACCAAGCCAAACAAGGCAAAGAGATTAAATCGCCCTTACCTCCCGAACTCATGCCTCCAACATTCGTGAAAAAAACTCGTCAAAATAGCATTACGTCTACCGGCTCGGTTGAAAATGCCAACGCAACGGTTACCTCTCCGCAGGCTAATTTCGAAGATAAACGTAAAGAGAATTTCGAAAAAGGTCAAGCCGAATTAGAACGCCGAAGATTGGCTTTGCTCGAAATTCAACGCCAAGAAAAAGAAAATCGCGAACGGATCGAAAGAGAAGAAGCTGAAAGAAAAGAAAAAATTAGGTAATTATTCTAAAATTTATTGTTCGATATACGTCGAGCATATTTCCAATAAACGATACGAACGTATTTCGCAATTATATTCGTAATATTTCATTGTTCAGGCTAGAGCAAGAGAAACGCCAACAAGAAGAAATGGAAAAACAATTACAAAAACAGAGAGAAATCGAACGTGAAAAAGAAAAAGAACGTCAGAAAGCTTTCGAGCAGAGAGAAGCAGCTAGGAAGTAATTTTATCGTTTTTTTAGAAAAGCGCATTACCAAAGACGATTTTTTACATTTACGACGAATTATTTCAGGGAAATGGAAAGACAGCGTTACTTAGAATGGGAAAAACAACGGATACAAGATTTAGAAAATCATCACCAAAAAGAACTCGAATTCATTACTTCGTTGAGAGAACGATACGCCAGATTGAACAGCGAATATCAATCATTGGTAAATATCCCAACTCGAGACTACTTTTCCATCTGGCTAAATGACTATTCTTTGAATTTTTTCAACTTAATTTTTCATGTTTCAGAGCGACAAAGTACGTGAACTGTCGCAACAAACTGGCGAAACTAGAAATGGAGTTAACGCTGTTAAAACCACCATCGACGGTATGAGAGCCAACAGAGACACTTTATTAAGTGACATGGCCTCGTTAAAGAATCAACTCAAAGAACAAAATCAAAGATTGATCCTCCTAAATCAAGAAAAAACAAACTTGGAGTCTAAAAAACATTCCATTCCTTCAGCCGACAGTAAAACGCAAGAGCAATTGAAATTCGACGTTATGAATCAACAAATCGTCGTTAATCAGCTACAAGAAGAAGTTAAAGCTGTTCAGGAAGATGTAAGTGGCTTGCAAATGCAATCTCGTATCCATTATTTCGACGATCTAATTTCTACCTTTGTTTTTCCACAGCTCGAATCCAGAAAAGTCGATTATAACAACAACGTGACCGAATTAACCCAATTAAAAGATAACACCGCCGAAATAATAAAAACATGCGAAACTCTGTACTCCGAATATTGTGATAGGAAAGATAAAGTAATGCTAAATTTCCACTTTCTCTACCACTTTTTTTTTCGTATCAATATTACGTTTTTCTCGCTTCTATTTCAGGTCCTCGAACTGAAATCATCCAAATTAAAAGACGTCTCTTCATGGGGCGATGCTGCATGGAACACGGCCGATGCCTGGGGTTCGGAACCTGAACCAGCTCCAGCCGCAGATGCTTCCGGTGTTACGAAATACCGAGCTCTGTACGAATTCGTTGCTCGAAATAACGACGAACTCTCATTCCAACCTGGCGACCTCATCACAGCAACTTTCAATCAAAGCACCGAGCCTGGTTGGTTGGCTGGTGAATTACAAGGTAAAACTGGCTGGTTTCCGGAATCCTACGTCGAAATTTTCGATGGCCAGGACGTGCCCAGCGATACAATAAATGAGGCCCCAGTTGGCTACACTAATGGAGATCCATCTCTCGAGTATGTTATTTGTATTTTCATCGAAAATTTTAAACCCATAGCTAAAAATTGATTTTTGAAATAGGGACATTGCCGAAGTTCCTGAAAATATATCCGATAACGGATCCGCTCTTGATGAAGGATTCGGACCATCGGTCACTGGCGAAGGTCCGGTCACAAAAGACGGCGGTGTCCCAGTCAACGTTACAGTTCAAGCTTTGTACAGCTGGCGATCTCGCAACGATAATCAAATATCATTTAACAAAGGAGATATTATTCCTGTATCGCGTCAACAAGTAATACTCCAGAGAGATGATTCATTTTCATTTAAAATCATATCAATATGTCGTGTTGATAACTCTAGGTCTCTAGACCCTTAGTTATGCTACGATTATTCCGCTAATTACATATCTGTCTAGCCTTCTCCTCCTACTCGTAATCATACGTTGGTGTGTACTTTTTTTCTAGGATAATTGGTATTATGGCGATGTACAAGGATTCGCTGGTTGGTTCCCAGTCTCGTATGTTAAAGAAACCGCAACGGGAGCTGAAGAAGGCGAAGGTTAGTGCTCTGCGGAAGTACAATGTTGATAATGAACGTACGTTTGTTCGTTGTACTAAGTCGTTGACTTTTTTTCATTTCATGAAGCAGAATATTACACGGCTATTTATCCGTACCAGTCGACTGAGCCGGATGATTTATGTTTCGAACAAAATGACCTAATCAAAGTTATTAAAAAAGATGGCGATTGGTGGACGGGTGTTTTGAACGGTAAAACTGGAGTATTCCCTTCGAATTATGTTCAAAAAGTGGATTATCAAGTAAGCTCTAGTGCCTCGCTTTTTAAAATTTTTTGAAGCTACGCAGATACCTAATTTTTTTTTGAAAATTTTTAGCAACCACCGCCACCTGTGCTCTCTCCTGTCATGGACAATGCTGCTAGTCAAATTCCTCGTTGCGCTTCGGCACCTCCAACGCAATTAGAAAATCAAGTACGAAACGATTTAATAAAAAAGTCAAGTTCTCGGCCAGTTATTAATCAAATTTTTTTTTTCAGTATTCGGTAATGATGGATCGAGCTATGACCCCTGATTTCTCTACTTTAGCTAGTTCAGAGGTACGAACGATATTTTCTATTTTGAAAAAATCATTTCAATTTTTATCAACTCTTTTATCGTGTTATAGGTTTCGAAAAGTAAGAAACCAGAACTGGCCACGGTTATCGCACCGTATCAAGCAACCAGTAAAGAACAACTGTCTCTTCATCGTGGCCAACTCATCATGGTCCGAAAGAAAACAGACTCCGGGTGGTGGGAAGGAGAAACTCATGTATGACTCTATCACTCACTTTTTTCTTCTTGCATTTATTTTTACTGACTTGAAATTCTATTCGCGTAGGTTAAAGGAAGAAAGAGACAAATCGGCTGGTTCCCAGCATCTTACGTTAAATCTATCGGTGGAGGTATCACTAGCCCCAGTAGAACTGACTTATTCCGTAAACAAAGCGTTCAAAGTATACAAAGCGAAAGTTCGTCACCAGTTATTGGTACGTTTAGTTACTCAAAGCTTCGGTAAAATTGAAAAATCATCCCAAGACCGAATATTAATTTGAAATGTTTCACTTATAGAAAAAGTAATCGCTTTGTACAAATATACTGCTTTGAATCCGGATGAATTGAGCTTCGAAAAGGATGACATTATTAAGATGATCGCCAAAGAAGAACCAGATTGGTGGAAGGGCGAATTAAATGGCAAAGTTGGTCTCTTCCCGAGCAATTATGTCCAACCTTTGTGTAAGTGGTAATTTTGTTATGAAAAAAAGTTAGCAATTGTAAAAAAGAGTTTCCCTCTACTTCGTATGCAAGAAAAATTTTTGGAAAACCCTCGAAAAACCTTGTGACAATTTATCAAGCTCTTCCAATGGACCGATTTCGACCAATTTTGCTTTCAAAATGTTTCTTTTGACGGGTATATGTGTTGTCAAGCGTCAATATTCAAAAATTCTCAAAAACTGAATGAATTTCCTTCTAATGATTTTTTACTGAGTCAAAATTTGGATTTTGTAAGATCAAAAAAATTAATTTTTCGAAGAGTTAATTTTTTTAAATGTTTGATTTTTGGATTTTTCAAACTAAATTCGTGCCCCCCCCCCCCTCGGCCTCAACAACCAAATAAGAAACTGGTATAAGAAAAAAAATCAAAATTTCTTCATTATTTTTCAATTTTTTTTTGATAATTAAAAACAAATTGGAAATCAGAAAAACTTGTGAGAATTTATCAGCCTCTCCCAATGAATCCATTTAAAATTTCCAACAATTTTTTTTTTCAAAATGTTTCTTTTGATGTGTAAATGTGTTATCAAGTATCAAGATCTAAAAATATTCTACTTTAAGGCAAAAAAATTCAAAATTTCATCATTTTTGTGACATTATTTGACATTTTTATAACTTTTTTGGGAAAATTTTTCAAATTTAGGGTAGCAAATCAAAACTTTGTCATTATTTTAAATTTTTTGACACTTCAATTTCTAGTTCGCCAGACTCTCCCAATAGACCGATTTCGACCATCCCACCCCTCCCCCCCAATGTTTCTTTTGATGGGTAGATGTGTCACATCGAACATCAAGATTCAAACATTTTCAAATTTGGGACAAAAAAAACAAAATTTTGTCATTTTTCAACATTTTTTCAACTTCAAAGAAGGACATTACCTATAATAAATAATTTCGAAGATTGCAAGTGATCAAGTAAACCTGATGAACTGTCTTCTGTTCTGTGGAGATGTTCATCTACAACTTTCAACTGCATTTTGGCTGGGGTCAATCCTAAAATTTTGTCCATTTTAATTGTCCAATTCCTTGACGATGACTTTTAGACATTTCGTCAGACTTTTTTAGACTTAGATAATTTTTTCGATTTCCATTGACTTTTTGAACTTGGAAAATTTCAGAGATAATACGGACTCTTAGGCATTTTTTCAGACAAACAATCTGAATTTTTTTCAACTTGAATAATTGATTTTCAGACATTTTCTCAGACTTTTTTGAACTTGGAAAATATTCAAAAACTCTGATTAATTTTTGAACTTGGAAAATGTCAACTTTATAGACTTGAAAGTTTTCAAGAAAGTTCAAATCAGTCATTTTGTCGAATAGCTTTTTACCTAACACTGATTTTTAGACATTTTATCTGACTTTTTGGACTCTGAAAATTTCAGAGATAATGCTGACTTTCAAACATTTTATCAGACAAATAATTGAGACTTTTTGAATTGAGAAAATTTTAGAAATCAGGGTAATTTTCTGATATTTTGTCAGGCAGACATCTTGGATTTAGAAAATTTCAGATATTACGCTGATTTTCCGCCATTTTGTCAGAATTTTTTGAACTTGAAAAATTTTAAATAACTAAAATTATAATTTTTGAACTTGAAATATTTCAATTTTATGGATTTGAAAAATTTCAAGAAAGTTTAAATCTTACATAATTCAATAATGAAATTCAATTAAAAAATCCGTTACGATCGCTTTTGGATATTTTGTCAGACTTTTTTGGACTTAAACATTTTTTCAAAATTCAAATGACTTTTTGAACTTGGAACAAACTAAAAATTATTAATCGAGAGTCCAAATTTCTTATACGATATTTATCTCTATCTGTACCTTCATTCAATGCTCATTTTATTATTCTGTCATTCAATTACAGAGACACAAAGAGAAGAAGAAGAAAAAGGCGCAAAAATACCAAAAAACGAACAACTTTCCTCATTACCTTGTCTCGAGTCAACCACAATAATAATTTCGACCATCAGCTCGCCATAAATTACCATTAATCGATTGGTATGCCAGATTATTTCATATCACCCATATTACTATAAAAATATAGTAGCCATTTCTCCTTTCTTACCCCGCCTCTTCCTTATTATTTTTACCAATACCCTCTTCATTACATTATAACTATATACTCATGTAGTACAATTTACTTACGAAAACTGTGAAGTTCAATAATATATTCTTAATCGCTGTCTAAGAAACCTTATTATAATCACGTTTGTCAATGCATTTTCCAATATATAAGCTTACTTTACTACCTACGTATTATCCTCTATTATTGTAAAATGCATAAATATTTTCCTCCTCCTTTTTGTTTTGTTTATATATACATGTTTTCGTTGTTATTTAATTTTATTTTTGTTATATCGTATACGTACGTGCGTTAAGTAGATTTATTTTTAAACAAGAGACACACTAACTTAAAAAAAAAACGAGAGAGAAAGACAAAGAGTAAGAAGTATAGCAATATTCCCTACCCCTTTCCTTAACCATTGAAATGTTTTTTTTTTCTTGTCTTCGTAAGAAAGTAAATATTATAATAAATGAAGCTTTATCATTAAAGTTTGACGTGTTTTCGGATTCAATTCGATTCGATGGCGAAATGGCTTGTTAATTTCTTCTATGTAACTATATCGATACCTTTGGATGATAAACGATACACGATACCAATAAGGGTTTTAGATGAGGCTTTTAATATGTATTAGTTTAATTGACATTCCGTTTAATGTTCAAATATTGTGCAAATCCTCAAGTATTAAGTCACTTATTATTATACATTTTATTGTTCGTGTATTTATATTTTAAAGAGTATATTTTCAAATGAAAAATTCTATAATCGTTGAAACGTGGCGTGAATTTATTGTACTCCTGATCCTCAGCAACCATAGTTCATGATGGAATTGAATTTAGAGACGAGGAAATTTCAGAAATTATGTATAAAATATAGAAAATTGATGAAATTATAGAAGTATGACTAAAAATGAGCATAGAGCAGGAAAGATGGTTCAACATAGGTTGAGATTTTTTTTCAGAAGACAAAATTGACCTCAGAGATCGAAAACTAGTTGATGAATAGATGAATATTAAACTGACGGTTAAATTTTTCAAGAAAATACGAAGAAGTTTGAAAAATTCTGAAATTTTGTAAGTTCAAATGTCAACTGACCCCTAATGAAACTTTTCAAAATCGAAAAAGTCAAAATTTCTGAAATTTTCCAGGACCAAAAAATCGTTTGAAATCTGAAAAATTTTTCATGACCTGAAAATCTAAAATAGCCGGACAAAGTGTCTGAAAGTCAACTTGATCCTTGAAATTTTCCGATTCCAAGAAGTCTTCCTGACAAAATGTCGGAAAGTTAGCGTGATTTCTAAAATTATTCAAGTTCAAAAAGTCCAAAGTGTTTGACAAAATGTCTAAAAATCAGAATGACCTCTGAAATTTTCCAGGTCCAAAAAATGAATGGAAATCTGAACATTTTTTCAAGTCTAAAAAAGTCCAACAAAATATCTGAAATGTTTTCTCGAGTAACTTATTTGCAATAAAATTGACTGGAAAAATCTCGAAAACCGAGCCTCTTAGAGAAAAAACTAATAATTCAAGATAGAACGAGAATTTCAAGCTCTATAATTTTAATTCCTAGTATTTTTTTCATGGAACCTTCTGTTTGGCAAGAAAATCCATGTTAATGGACAATTTTTTTCATTTTCAGAACTATCGACTTTGTATAGGGGCAAAATTTCCCAAAAACATGAATTTTCTGGCCAAACTAAGGGTCATACGAAAAAAATAATTGGAATCAAAATAGTTTTTTTCTAAGAAGCTTGGATGTTGAGATTTTTACATTCAATTTTATTGCAAATAAGTTACTTGAGGAAAAAAATTCCAAAAATTAAGATTTTAATTAAACAATTTTAAAAACCCTTTCACGTTTAAGTTCAAAATGTTATTTTCAAAAAATTCATTACAATGGTCAAAAAATCATTAAATTTTCACATAATATTGCACAAAAAACTTGAAAGAATTGCAGTCATGTTCGAGCATGCGGGAGGGGGAAGGGGAAGGTAGGGCTAGATTGAAGAGTGGCCGAGGGGGGGGGGGGTCGCAATCTCTAATGATGTTAAAATTGCATCATTAGTTGGAAAAATCAGGCTTGAGAAGGAAAATTTGCAAAAGTGAAAACTTTTTATCTAGAAAATTTGGAAAATTTTACGTTTTGAAGCGAAATAATTTTTAAAAACTGTATTTTGAGTGGTGAAAATTGGAAAAAATCTATCTACGGTGGAAATTCAGATTTTAAGCCTTTTCCTAAATATTTTCGACTTCGGTTTTCAATAATTGTGCATCGGTGTAAACCAAAAAAATTACGAAGCTGGTTCAGAATGCATAATACCGAATTATTTCTGTCGAGATGTACTTATTATTCTATTTTAAAAGGAAAAAATTTCAAATTGATACTTAAATTTTATAAAAATATGATTTTTTTTGACAAAATTGAAAAAAAAAACTCCTTATCATTTCCATACTACCCATGAAACTATCAAACGTAGATTATACTTTTGTTTATTTAATTTTTTGAGTCAAGAGAGGCGTGATATTTGAAATTTTCCAAGTCCAAAAAGTCATTTGAATTTCGAAAATTTTTTCAAGTCCAAAAAAGTCAGACAAAATACCTAAAAGTCAGCGTCACGGAATTTTGTCACATTTTTTGCGAGTTTGATCATCGCCAAAGCATATCCTAAGTCCTAACAAGGGAACCTTGTCAACTCGTTACCTCTGATCGAGCTGAAATTTGGCTCACTTAAAGAGCATGTCGTCCAGACCTCACAACCAAATTTTGAGCTGCCGAAGTTGATTTTTCGATTTTTGGCGAATTTTTGAAAAAAGCGAAAATAGCCCATCGGTATATCAATTTTTTACAAATACGGTAAATTCTGAGATAAAATTCCGAAACTAGGTATTTATTGTAAAGTCGACTCCCCGAGTCGATTGAGGCCATTTTCGAAGCGATTTGGAGCCTCCAGCAAAAGTTGACTTTTCTCCAGCTTTTTGGAATCGCTCCAGAATGGGCTGTGATTAACTTCGGCAGCAAAAAATTTAATCCTGGCGTTAGGGCGATATTATTATTCGATTAGCATGGTTGAATCGAAAATCCGAGGTGACGAGTTGACACGTGTATTTG
>FIZU01032606.1:0-34748 GCA_900064475.1 Pseudococcus longispinus
CGGTCTTTGCGACTCTTACGACTCACACGCGCGACTCGGAGTCGCCCCAACTCTGCTAAGGGAGAATCCGCAAAAAAAAAAAAAGATCCTGAATCCCAGAATCCAGATCCGGCTCAAAACGGATTCAAAATCTGAGAATCCGAATCCTCAGTTTAACAAATTTTTTGGATTCAGAATCAAATCCAAATCGAGTGTCGCTGGATTCTGAATCCTTTAGAGAATCCGGATTCGGATTCTTTCCCACAGAAAAATGTGCTGCGGATTCTTCTCCTTAAAGAATCCGGATTCGGATTCTTCTTGTACTTGGATTCTTATTATTGTGTGGATTTTTTCACTCAAAGAATCCATAATTCGGATGAATCCGAAAACGGATTCTATAAATAATAGAATCCAAGCCCGTATTTTTCGAAAATTGAATCAAGAATCTGAATCCGAGACCTGTTTTGAATCCGAATCCACCGCGGCAGAATCAAAATCCGGATTCAGAATCCGCGGATTCGGATTCTAGAATCCAATCGCGGATCCTCCCCATCTCTGTCTGAAACTGAAGATCTGAATCTATAATTCAGATACTTTGTAATTTGTAGATCTGGTCTATGACCTTTAGATCTTCTCAATTTCAGAAGATCCAAAAAAGATCCAGTCCAACATTTCAAGTTATTAACCCTCAGGTATTCGTTCAAAGCTAAGTTTAAATGATGAATTGAAAACAAAATATGGAGAGATGATCTCCAGATCTTAAGATCTGGATCTTGGATCTAAAGATCCATATTTCGAAGATCTTTAAATCAGATCCTCAAAAATCGAGGATCTGATCTTCGGATCTTCAGATCCCATCTTTTGTGTTGGATCTGATCTGGATCTAACTTTTTTGGGAGTAGATCTGCCCATCACTGGCTTCCAGATACCACGGAATAATTACGATCTGGATCTTGGATCTAAAGATCCATATTTCGAAGATCTTTAAATCAGATCCTCAAAATTCGAGGATCTGATCTTCGGATCTTCAGATCCCATCCTTTGTGTTGAATCTGATCTGGATCCAACTTTTTTGGGAGTAGATCTGCCCATCACTGGCTTCCAGATACCACGGAATAATTACCAAATACTCGATGTAATCACACCAAACAAAAATTCTAATGGACATACGACAGAAAACTTCGACTAATCCTTTCACCAATACAAACAACCCTCCAATTACTCGTTATGTTAGTGCTATTTACATAATACAAGGTGAAATTAGCAACAAATTAGTCTCGAATGTAGTGTTAGTCATTAGTAGACGAAAGAGAGAGGTAGAAAAAAAGCACTAATATTCAAACACATAAAACAAAATCAAACCGATGAAAAATTTGAGTAAAAAATCAAACGAAAAACCAAAACAAAGCGTGTGATTTAAAAATGAATAAATTATTAACCTTTGATCTGTATATATCCTGGGACATATGGCTATTAAATACCTGTAATCATATATAAATTCGAATTTCAGACATCATTTTGTCTAATAACCAACAACGAACCCTAGTCGAACTCGCATTTTCATTCTATTTCGATTTCAAATCCATAACTTCCCACAACCTATTCACTCCATCAATCTGCTCGACATCAAAGTATCGCAAAACTAAATAAAGCAAACGTACCGGACTCGAAGGCGTTCTCGACCAAGGCGTATTTCCTTCGGACGGATAATCGTCGTGCATCGAATTCATGCCCGGAGAACACGGAGGTACCGGACCCTGAGAATGACCGTGTCCTAGGTATCCGCTCATCGGGCCCATCATACCCATTGCGGATTCTTTTCTCTTTGGTGTCGAACTTGGATCTTCGCCCGATGCTGCAACCATAATCAATTAGTATGCAGATCTTCGTCGTAAGACTGCCTTGGTCAATAATGCTTTAAAGGTACTCACCAGCAGAAGTATTGGATAAAGTCGATTGTTGGCTAGCTTCATCCAAAGGTGCTCCGTCAGGTCCGGTTGTCACTACGGATGTGATTCCGCCGGAATTTATTTGGCTAACGTTCGTCATATTTCCTGCAAAACAACATGAAAATCGTCATTCCTCGAGTCGTTGTCTCTTTTTTGGTACATCTCCCATTTGAGAAGACCAATGATGCGAATCTGCTGTTTCCAGGACTATTGATGACACTCACCTTGCGCCATGGTGGTCAACGGGGCACCACTGCCGTCGTGGTGCATACCATCCATAGGGCCGGAATCGCTTTGCATCGACGACGAAGGTAACGAATGCGAATTGGGTGTAGACGAAGGCGGAGGCATCGGACTATCGTGATGACTATTACTGTGCGGCGGCATCATATGCGCCATTGGGCCAGCACCACCCATATGATGATGTCCGGGCCCGGGAGGACCCATCGGATGATGATGCGGCGGACCCATACCGGGACTTGGTGAACTATTACCGTACATGCCAGGAGGTGGTCCAGGACTAGGTGGCATGCCGCTGTTATTATTAAATCCTACCTTATGCTGAAATCAGACAAACAAACCAGGAGTTAGAAAGTTATCTCAGAAATGTCTCTTCAAAGACATGGATGCCTTGTACTTCTCAAGCACGTTGAGACTGGTTTGGATAGGAACACTCAAGACACTCAAGTGTTCCTATCCAAGGCACCAACCTTCCCACTCGATTTCACCCTCTCCTATCCCTTCAGATCACTCACCTGTAAGTGTTGTTTCAGATACTGCGGCGGCGTATGCGATCGCGGCCCCGGCGAACAATTCTGACCCATTTGCGGCGACTGAGGCGGCGGCTGCGACTGCTGCTGCGGCGACTGCGGTGGCTGAGGCGGTCCACCTCCGGGAGGTTGCTGCTGCGGATGCATATGATGCATCGGATGATGCTGGTTCGGTGGTCCAGCGCCGCCGCCCGGATGGCCCGGACCGCCGGGACCTTGAGACGGTTGAGATTGTTGCTGCGATTGCGGCGGAGGCGGTTGTTGTTGTTGGTGCTGCGGCGACGACGCGGGCGGCGGTACGCCTTTGCCGGTGGGCACCGGCGACGCGATGTGATTGGTAGGCGAAGGAGCGCCCGGACTGCTCATTTGAGACGGACCGGTGACGCTGACGTTGGGTGGCGGCCATCCCTGCAAAAGTGGAACCCAAACGGTTAGCGGTCGGGTGCCGAATGAAGCTGCATAGTCTCTAGAATACGTTTGATTTACTTGGAATCCGGGGAATTGCGAATGCGGTACGTGATTTGGCATCGGTCGTGCCGGATACTGACTATGACTACCGGCTCCCGGCTGCTGCATGCCGTAGCCTTGGTGGTACGGCGGCATACTTTGTACGCCTCGGCCTGGACCTGGGTAAGCGCCTGAAAAATTAGCGCAAGGGCCGAAGTAGTCGATTAGTCGTGTTTTCAACGAAATTTCCCGATGGAAAAAAAGGAACTTGATACGATCAATTCAACGCCCTCCTTTTCATACTGGGGTTTTTCCTCATCTCTTTTACTTCTGCTCCAAAATTTATGATTAAATTCTCTATTAGGCCTCAAATCACAACTCACCCTGAATCCCACTTGCTCGAAAAGTTTCAAAAATCATTTCCTCGAACTATGAACTTTCTTTCGAGGTGATTCTCTCTCCAGCCCCTTGATTGAGTTTCATACCCTGAATTTGGATTTTAGCCACATGCAATGTGTTCCATAGCTGAAGTACCGCCTTCAACTCAGCAAATATGCAATCAGTCGTGGGTCAAATTACGTACGCTTGCCTTCCCTTCGAATTGCCAGGATCTTACAAAACCTGTCTGTAATTTTTTCAATGTTTTTTAGTATTATGATCGTGACAGGCAGAGAGTTGTGGTTTACGACGTTGGAAGGGGCGATGATCCCACTTTTTTCCAGCACCAATCTTCATTGGGTTGGTTTTCAGACAAAAAAAACATTAATTGTCTACAAAATTACACCCCAAAAAAGGGGGAAATCCCAATTTCCATGATTTTTGCTGACACTAAAAACATTTTGAATAAGGAAAAAACTACCCTTTTCATAGGGGCAGTTTCAAGTTTTGGATGCTGCCTTGATACAAAAATGGGGTTAAAAAAGTATTAAGTAAAAATGGATTTTGCCCCTGCAATTCGAAAGGCATGAAAACATATAAATTAACTCAAAACTGGTTGCCTACTCAGTGGGTTGAAGGAGCTGCATCTGCTATGAAACACCCTGTAGAATTGGTAAAGTTTGTTGAAAGCAATTTCATCACTGTATCTTAATCTAGAGTCTATAAAGAGAACAATGAGCAAGTGTTCCATTAGTTTATGGTTCCCTTTTTTCGAGGGTGTACCTTCTTTCCTTTCAAGTCCCCTATATCTGTTCCTAAGGTCGATTTCAAAAATTTTTTCAAACAAAAGTTGTAGATTGAGATCCTAGGAACAATTTTGGTCATCATAAAAATTTCGATCGGACCCCTCCCTCCCCTCCAATCATGCATAATACATAATGTATGTGAATTACCAGATAATCTTCATACGTATTATGCAAAATTGGAGGGGATGGAGGGGTCTAATCGAAATTTTTATAATAACCAAAATTATTCCTAGGATCTCAACCTACAACACTTGTCTGAAACAGTTTTCAATTGGAGCCTTAGATACAGAGATAGGGAGACTTTTAGGAAAATGATGGACTCAAGAAAAGGAATTCCTTCAAAAAATTGCATGCTGGCCCATTTTTTTTCCTTATAGACTCTAGATTCAGATTCAGTCATGAAGTTGCTTCCCCACGTTCCCCCTTCTACTCCTAATATGCTCACAATCTCCACTCCAATTCTACTCCAAGCACACTTTGTCTCAAATTTTCACTCGTACACCATCCCAAGAGTCATAATAACTTCTAAGACGTGAGAATCTACCAAAATTGATAAAAGATTCAAGTCATTTGGTCACTAGGACAACTACCTTGCTGATTAAACGGTTGATGAGGTGGTATCTGCGAATAAGGCGGTCCGCCCGATGGATTAGGAATCATTGTACCGGGATGCAGCGGACCTTGCGGACCAGCCGAGCCCATCTTATAATTATGCATATGAGGAGGAGGCCCTAACGGTTGTTGATAACCTCCTGCAAAAACAAATCACGCATGAGTTCGAATTGCTCCAAAATCAATACTGATCAAGCCAGATCTGCAACGTACCTTGGGTAGGTGCCATTGGGGAATGACTTAACCGCGACTGGCTGCTCGTGGAGCCGCTATCAGATTGGCCGCTTGAGGGTCGAGGAGGCATTGGAATGTTTTGTTGACCTGTGCGAACAAAATCATCAATCAAAATCAATCGAGTACACACATACGTAGGTATTAAATATTTTACACAATGCGAAACGTATGGTATCTCAATTTCTAATCAAAATCACTCCCCTGCCATCCACCACCAACCCCCTTGGCCACAATTCAATCAATTTCATTCATTATCGTAGTTGTCACAAGACGTAAGAACCTACTTGCGACAACCAAACATACGTACTCGTATATTTTAAAACAAACGACAACGATTTTTTTCTCTCCTTTCAAAATAAGAACACTCGACCCTCCCCGTCCCGTCTACCTATCGCCAATGTCAATGTCAACGCGTTACAGTGAACGTAAAGATAGAGAGAAAAAATACCGACAAATAAATAGGTATATCTATAGATATATTTTAATAAGTCACTAACCGCCACATTACAACTAGCATTCCCCTCCGCCTCACCGCGATCTCTCACTCTTTATCAATTCCGCGTGCCATAGACAACGAGGCGGCGGCGACCACGGCACAGTCCCTTAATTAGGATTATCTGTTGTGTATAAATATACGTCTGTCTGTCTGTGTGTATGTGTGCGAGAGCGAGCAGTATATTACGTAATGACCTATCCGCTATATAAATTGCATAACCCAAAGCCACCGTTATTTATATTTTCAGCTCGTCGTAGTGTGTACTACAGTACGATATTTCCAAGTTCATCGAACCTTTCTAACTCATCATCGTATAAACGAGCACCAGCACATACACACACACGGACCGATACCTATATCTAATGTACATATACATATACACCGACGTCAATAATAATGAGTTTGAAGTTTTAGTAATTTTGCCTTCGCTCCTCTCGCCCCGCCGGCTCCGCACCCGTTGGGTACTATCTCGCTTTACGTACGTATCGTCTTCTCTCTTCGCTCCTTTCCTCGTTAATAGCTCTAATTTACGTTTTGTTTACAAGGTGAATAATTTATTCACGTTTTAGTCGTTTTTGCTCTCTCGTCTCTCTTTTCTCTTTCATTACTACTCGATCGACGATTCTATCTATAGATAAAGGTATGCCACAATTTTCCTTGTTCTGTGTCACGCCAGCAGTGCTGATGCCGGGTAGGCCTAAATGTTTGTTACGTTTTTTGATAAGGATGCGTTTTTGCAACTATTGAAACGTTTAGGGAAAGGATAGATTAGAATCAATCTCAATCGTTGAGCTTATATTTTCAATTTCATCAAGCACCATCTTCGTCAAAAAACGGATGTTGAGACGAAATTTGGAAATTTTACCCCAATGGTAGGTAAATCGACCTTCGACGGTACTCAAAGTTCGTGCTCTAGTTTACCATAAGAGAATCAGCAATTAGCTTGCAATTATTTCGACGAATTTACAACTTTCAAAGTCCTAACCTCAAATAACCCCTTCAATACGGTCGATAGGCAAAATTCATACATGACCTTTTCGACAGATCTGGTCGTAAGCTACAAAAAAGCTTAGATACAAATTTCTCATTTTCGCTATTTTGAAGGAGTTATGGGCGATTAAAAGTTTCATAGTGTAATAGTGCCTTCAATTTGGGTGATAGGCAAAATTTTCAAATAATCTTTTCGACAGATCTGGTCGAAAGCTACAAAAAAGCTTGGATACAAATTTCCCATTTTCGTCATTTTGAAGGAGTTATAGCCGTTAAAAAGTATTTTGAAGGAATTATCAGCGTTTAAAAGTTTCTAAGTGTAATAGCGCCTTCAATACGGGCGATAGGTAAAATTTGCAACTGATCTTTTCGATAGATCTGGTCGTAAGCTACAAAAAAGCTTGGATACAAATTTCCCATTTTCGTCATTTTGGAGGAGTTATTGGAGTTTAAAAGTTTCAAAGTGTAATAGCGCCTTCAATTCGGTCGATAGGCAAAATTTGCAAATAACCTTTTCGATAGATCTGGTGCAAAGCTACAAAAAAGCTTGGATACAAATTTCCCATTTTCGTCATTTTGAAGGAGTGATAGGCGTTTAAAAGTATTTTGAAGGAATTATCGACGTTTAAAAGTTTCTAAGTGTAATAGCGCCTTCAATACGGGCGATAGGCAAAATTTGCAAATAACCTTTTCGATCGATCTGATTGAAAACTACAAAAAAGCTTAGGTACAAATTTCCCATTTTCGTCGTTTTGAAGGAGTTATGGGCGTTTAAAAGTATTTTGAAGGAATTATCGACGTTTAAAAGTTTCTAAGTGTAATAGCGCCTTCAATATGGTCGATAGGCAAAATTTGCAAATAGCCTTTTCGATAGATCTGATTGAAAGCTAGAAAAAAGTTCAAATAAAATTTCCCATTTATCGCCATTGTGGAGGAGTTTTAGGCTTTGGAAAGTTGCAAGGTGTGATAGCGCCTTCAATATGGCCGATAGACTAAATTTTTACATAACCTTTTCGATAGATCTAGTCAAAAGCTACAAAAAATTTCGAATACAATTTTTCCATTTTCGCCATATTCAAGAAGTTATGAGCGTTGTAAACTTTCAAAGTGCAATAGCGCCTGAAATACGACCGATAGGCAAAATTTACAAATGACCTTTTCGATAGATCTAGTCGAAAGCTACAAAGAAGTTTACATACAAATTTCTCATTTCCACCAATTTGAATGAGTTATGAGCGTAGGAAAGTTTCAAAGCGTGATAATTCCTTCAATACAGTCGATAGGCAAAATTACACGCGATCTTTTCGATAGATTTAATCAAAATTCGAAACCTACAAAAAAATCCCCATATCCCCTGTATTAAAAAAGTTACATCTCGAACTTTCGAACATCTCACGCTTTTAACACTCCTGACATACGATTTTTCCTCAACTTCACTCCCTCCTTCCTCCTCACCATTCATTCCTACAAAATAACTCGCATCTAATACGCGAGTTAATCATTCAAAAAAGATGATTTCACATCTTAAAGAAAATTCTCTACACCGAATCGTGGGTAATACCAAACTACGAGCCAAGAGAGAGGAAAATGAATACCATCTAAGATTATTCTCGACTTCCCATTAACTTTAATCTAATCGTATACAAGCTTATCATGGTTTCTTTCGACTTGGCTGTACACAATTATCGTAATATTCGACTCGTATCTCTGCCTCGTCAAGATATACGCGTGTATTATGTATTTTATACATATTTACGTGGTATACGAATACACATATTTCTTCGTTGGCTTACGCTGTTGTACGAAATCTAATCAGCATCGTAAATATTCCGTTCGTTATCTGTTTGAAAAAATTGAGAGCGAAAAAAAATCCTCACACATACACAACGACCTATTGTACTCCTTTCATTATTCACGATCGAAAAATAAAAAGAAAGAAACCTCTGCCATACGTGCTCTTCGAGAAAACATGCACGTAAATATACCATCGTATAAATCGTACGCAGCATAGGTAAGGTACACATACATAACTCATTTCTTCATTCAACCAACGTGTGAGAGAGAGAGAAGAGACGCCACAACGTAAATAATAATCGTAATAAAAACAGCTGATCTGTTTCCCTTCTACCTCACTCTGTCTCTTTTCGCCACAAACATATTTCTTTTTTTCTAACTACTGGCCTGGTTTACCGGCCGGCTTTATTTGTGATTAAAATAAGAAAAAAACGTTGTCGTAGTCCGCCAGCAGCATGCCAGCGGTCGTCGATATCGTTATCGTTGACACAGATTGCCATAACCCTTGTACCTCGCTGTCCTCTTCATCTGAGGTAATAGGTTTCCGTTTCGCTGTGCGAGGAGTATTTCGTAAAGGACGTTAAACTGTGAGAACGCGTGCATAGTTCATTATCGATGATCGCTTACCTATAGCAGGTGACATAGACCGAGATCCAGTAGAGCCAGTTGGTGAAGGAGTTGGTCTCATGGCCTGAGGCCCACCACCGCTGGAGCTATCATTGCTGTTTTGGCTCGTCAAGTCCTACGGACAGAAAAAAAGCAAGAATTGATTAGAAATCGTAATGCATACTTCGAGGAGGGCACGAATAAGAAAAATTATCAATTATTATAAAAATTAAAACAATATGGAGGTCAAATGGTTCAAAAACTAGGGAAAAATTGTTTTAAAAAATTAATCTGAAAATATTACATAATAATAAAAAAACTGACACCTCAATTTGAGGCAATTTTAATATATTTAGGAGCAATTTTTTTCAACAATTTGAACAAATTTCAAGTTTCCAGAGATCATTCAACCCCATTTAAAGCAAAAATACCAATTCAGTCATTTTCCCACAACTTTCATCACTTTGCATCATTTTCAATGTCTTTCACGACAACTCGAGCCATATTACCCAAGTTCCCATTCATTTACGGAAGACAGACCTTCGACAAAGATTATCACCTCGTCTCCAGTATACACCTCATTATGACGCAACCAGCGCAACATATCGTACCTATTTCTATTCGAAACAACACACCATAAAAAATGGAATAGAATATACACAACGCCGCAAAAAATACCGCAAATATTTGTACGTTCCTAAATAACTAGTTAAACACACATTTGCCCACTTCCACCTCTCTCCTCGCGCCCTTTTTACTGTTTTTTACAATCGCATTATGCACAAGTATTCTCCGGACACGTACATTGTACATATCACACAATGACGATGGCACTGGCAATAGTCGTGACGTAAGGTACACATCATACGGCGAGATAGGTAAATAGGTAAGTGCATGGATGGGAAACTACCATATCATACAATGACGCCATTTTCAAACTCATACATAGGACAGACACGTACCTAGGCTAGAGTTTCTCATTCGCTCGATGTGCCATACCCTCATATCTACATGAGACTCGATGTAACCCACAAGTGATCAAATAACTCAATTCTTTTCGAAAAACTAGTCGCCATTTTATATAAAACTCATTAAAGTCGATAAAATTTGCAACAGATGTCAAAATTATCGATAAAAAGCAACAAAAACTTTCTTCCCAAAGTATTTCGAATTCATTTCACATTGAACAGGTCGAAATATCGAAAGGCATGAAATCTCAATCGAAAACATGCTCAAAATCGAGTCATGAAATCCAAAGGAATTCGTGTATGGAAGAATAAAAAGAGATGAGAATGAGGAGAGATCGCCCGCGAATACATTTCCAATCCGTAGAAACGTATTTGAACAGCTCTCCAAAATATGTACACACGAACTCGACGAAAGAATTCGTATTGTTTGGAAAAAAAAATCTCGAATGTGGGTACATTGTACGTACGTTCCAAGTACTCATTCTTTGTTCGCTGAATTGTTCGAATTGACCAAAATATGGATCCTTCTTTCGACCCAATTCGTAATTCTCAAAAATCAATTTTTCAAAGGGCCGCATAGATTGATAATTGATGAAAATCATAAATTTTCAGAAAAATTGTTCCCTAACAAGTTTGATTTTAATCAAATAAAAATTGAGACTCCTCCCTTTCTCAAAAAAAAATAGAATAATGGACAAAACTTTGTGATTTCATGATTATGTCACTTCCTTTATTGAAATTCAGACAAAATCCACTAATTTTTCATGGGGTTGTAAAGGTAAGGTTTTGAAAAGGAAGAAAAAAACAAAAAAAATAGCAAAGTCTTCGACCTTCGTAAATTTCTCATAAACATGGATTTTCTGGCCAAACTAAGGGTGCTACAAAAAAATTGCAAATAATGAAAATTCCAGAGCTTGAAATTCTAGTTCTCTTTAGAACTATCAAGTTTTTTTCTGGGGGGCTTGGTTTTTGAGATTTTTGCAGTTGAAGTTATTTTCTTCATTTTCAAACCAATCGATCTTATAAATGGGCCACCCATCCACTATTTAAATTTTTTTAGGGACTCGAGTGATCAAAAAATGTTAAAAAAGTGACCAAAAATCAAACCCACCAAAAGGAAATTTGAGCAAGTCAGAATTTTTCCGCTTTCTTTTTCCGAGCCAATTTTTTGCTATGTTAGGGACGGACACACTGAATTTGTCAGTCGTTTGGAAAAAAATTTTACTCAACAAAATGATGGAAATTTTAGATTTTTCAATTTCAGAAAAAAAACTAGGAAAAAAACGACCATTTTTTCAAACACGTAAAAATCGGAATGCGGCAATTACAAATTTTCAAGTCAAAACGTCGAACAGACAATTTTTTTTTTAATCATTCCCAAAAAATTTTACTCAACAAAATGATGGAAATTTTAGATTTTTTAATTTTAGAAAAAAAACTAGGAAAAAAATAACCATTTTTTTAAACACGTAAAAATCGGAATGCGACAATTACAAATTTTCAAGTCAAAACGTCGAACAGGCAATTTTTTTTTTTTTTAGTCATTCCCAAAATTTTTCATTTTTCTGCTATTTACCAATAAAACATCGACAAAAAAACTGGAAAAGGTGACTTTAGTGACCATTTTGGGAAAATAGTGGCAAAAAGTGACCAATATGCAAAATAGTCACAAAGTTACTTTAAAAATGACCGAATTTCATGCCTGGTCACCCTGTTTCTTTTGCTCTTAATCGAACATTTTTGTTAAATTTCGGAAGTCGTCGATGTCTGTTGATAAGATTTTTGTCATGTCTTTCGCACATTTTGTTGAAAAAGGTTTTGTCGTAGATTTTTTTATTTTTTCGATAATTGCGGAGTATTCTCCGTTATCTGGAAGATTGATCGGTGGAATACGAATTTTCTTTGGTTTTGGCGCATTGGTTCCATCATCATTGGAGTCTTCAGGATCATCATCTGCAAGAATGGCGAAACGATTCGATTTGGATCTCTTGAGGGACCCAATCGATGGTAGCCAAGTCATTTTTCGTTTCACTTACAATAAAAAAAAAAATGTAAGAGATGCTTTTAGAGGGATGGGGATTCCATCAAGCTACGCCCTGGCCATGGATTCAGGGCTGACGAGAGGGGGCAAAGGGATCTTTTGCCCCGGACCCAGCCTGCACAAAGGAGTCCAAACGTTCAGAACTTGATAAAAAATGATGAAATTTCAAATTTTAAATGCTTTTTTTTGGAAAAATTTTCGTCCTCGCTTTGCTCGGGTTTCAGCCTTGCTTCTTTTAATAAAATATGGGATATTTTATACGATTTTTATTGTATAAAATGCCTTTTTTTCTCGTCAATCCTCTCTTCTCTTCAATGACTGCCTGATTTTGCCCCAGGTCCTGCATGTCTCATGTAAAAATCTCCTATTTCGAATCTAAAGGAGAACGTAGAGTATCCAACAGTATTCATTTGACGTGAAATGTAGAAAAAAGTGATCTTGATCTTTTTTTGACAAAAAGATTACACTCTAAGATTCTTTTACAAAATTTGATCTTGTGATATTATGATCTTGATCTTTTTTTTGCTTTTTTGGAGTGATCTTACAATCTTGATCGTGAGATAACTTCAAAAGTGATCTTGTCCATCCTTGAAAATAAGGACTCTTCCTTCGACATTATGACCTCCGATTAGAAATTCTTCCCATCTCAACTCTTCTGTAATCTTTCTGCTAATTCAACGATCCCCTCTATTAGGCTGCACCCTAAACCGCCAAAATTTTCAAATTCTCCACCAATCCCCACCCCCAAATCGACGCTTCCCATCATAGAATCGCCATACGACAAATATCACCTCCAATGACGTCGAGGACAACATCGCCAACACAAATTACCCAAGACACAGTGCACCACCCCAACCACAGCCATCGCCAACAACATCGGAACACTGCTCGGGCTCGTCCGTCGTACAGAAATATCTTGGTCGTTCTACGCACGCACACACATACGCCATATTACACAAGTCATAGGGCAGGGCGTATATTTGGCAACGTTGCTGTGTCGACCGAGGCCAAAACACAACGTTGTGCGTACGTATAAGTCGTCGTGCAGCGTACGTACGTCTACTACGTACACACGTTCGCAACATGTACGTACACATCACCAGTACCACCACCGACTGCCGCGCCCTACACATTCGTAGAATTCATAAAACGCCGCCACCGTGCTCCTCTTTCTTCTCCATCGCGTCCTCATCGTGGCAGCGCCGCGCAAGCCACATATACCGTTGCTAAAGCTAAAAAACACACCACTGCTGCATCGTCCTAAATACACGTTGCCTTCTTGCCTACCTTTTGCCCCTGCTAACACACCATCCACAACCACACATACCCGACAACCTTTTCTCGTTATACATGAAACATACGACGACGACCGCACCGACACTTGCGTAAGTTCGCCTCAGCTTCGTGTCTCATCTATGCATACAATTCGACGATATGGGCACCATGGTACCCATTTACACGACCAACAACCGCAAACCCAGTTCACCAGCGGCACTCTCCCTCTGACATCATCGTGCCAGCAAATACCACCATCTTCGGAGAGATCAGCACCTCGCCTTAGAGCCAGCATCGTCGAAAACGTTGCCAAATATCACTTCATTAACGCTACTGATGCTGGCTTTTTAATCTTCATGCAGAAAAACCCTTCATCATCGTCTCAGCCCTCACCAAATACCATCGAGATGGCCAATCCTTTTCATTTAGCAAACATACAAGGCACGACGTCGGTCGGTAGCCGGCCAGCGACAGAGATAAAAATCAAACACGCCAACGCCAAGGACTAGGTCAATAGCACGCCGATATTTATCCCATCGTGCGTATAAAAAGATTACGTAATAATAATACTCGCGCACACACTCGCACGAGCTACGACGACAACGACCGAAACACAGACACCACGCATCACTTAGATAGCCAGGGACTGCAGGAGGGAAGCAGTCATCTAATAACGACGGTAAAATAAAAAGCGGCGAAAAAAAAAAGTACGTAATAAAAAGGTAGTATGTGGTAGCAAACTCCATAGATGTTTATGGCATTCGAGCGGCGTTAGCGCCACTTAACCGTACGAAACGCGGAGTCCGGAGGGAGCGAGAAAGGAATCGACATATACATGATAGATACGTACATATCATTCGTAAGTACGAGTGAAATAATCATTGCACGTGGGTTTCATAGAGATAGAAATACGAGTATTATAGTTTTTATGTATTATGCTCAGTATATGAATGTATCATACGTAACGCAGCGCTTTTCACGTTACGTCTTCTTTTTCTATTCGTACATCTCTCGTCTATCCTTCGCTCATTGTTTCCTCCAGATTCGGATTCTGAATTCATTTTCTCGAATAATGCAGCCAGCGAATACACACAATACGTCGTTAACGACCACGTATCCGAACGCCCAAGGTAGAAGCGAAACCTACCACCGCGTGCATAGCAATGGCATTACACTATTCAGAAAACAACCAAGCAAGATTCGAAAACTAATCAAAATAGATTTTCATATTCACACGAACACTAAATCAACGTAATGTGGAAAATACCCATCGAAAACCGCTCCGAGAGTCCACACAGCTTCCAACTCTGATTCACATCGATCCGAATTCTCCTTACATTTCTTTTCACACATCAACTCACTCATAGTTAGCCATAGAAACCCATCGTTACCTCAATTTACCCTCAATTATCAAAGATGATCCGCTTAAATACTCAAATTTTCCGTAATTTTCGGTAACTTACCCAGCTACTGGAGTTCATATGCGTTAATTACCCGCACTTTATCCGATTTACCCGAAATTACCATAAATTACCCATAATTTCTCCGAATTACCCCAGATTGCCGATAATTTACCGTAATTACCCGTAAATTACCTTTCACGCGAGGTGCGTTAATTACCTACACTTCATCCAATTTACCCGAAATTACCATAAATTACCCATAATTTCTTCGAATTACCCCAGATTACCGATAATTTACCGTAATTACGCGTAAATTACCGTTCACGCGAAGACTGAAACTGAAAAAAATCAGGCTTTAATCCTGCTTTCGAGGGTAAAAATTTTGAAAATAAGTCAAGAAATTTCAAAATTATGATAATGCACGGTAACGTCAACGTAATTACTCGTAATTTACGGTAATTACCGCAATTACCGTGGTTTACGATATCTTTGGTAGTCACTGTTGTGTTACCAGAAGCAGAATTACAGGTAATTACGATGATTCAACTCAAAATCTCAACGTAATTACACGTAATTTCTGTGGTTAACGATATCTTTGGTAGTCAGACTAGTCACCGTGGTGTTATTAAAAGCAGAATAACGGGTAATTACGATGATTCAACTTACAATCTCAAGAAATACCGTAATTACCCATAATTTACCTTACCGGCACCGTAATTACCGTAATTACTGCAGTTCACAATGTGTTAAATAGCCATTGTGGTAAGTTACCAAAATCTGAATTACTGCTAATTATGATAATTTACCGCAAAATAACAACTATTACCATAAATTACGGTAATTTACCGCATTATGACCGGTTTTTACCGTAAAAGTGTGTAATTACCAGGAATTAGGTGCCAAGTTGAAGATATATACGGTAATGATACTTTTTATATGGAACTGTCTCACCTGGGAAAACCCACCATTACCACAAAAATAACCCTAATTACAGAAATTACGGTAATTTACCGAGAAATTACCCGTTTTTACACAAAGCCAGGTAATCTCGATTAAATTACCATGATTTCTCCATAGTTGACGAAAAGTGAAGCTATTTCAATACATTTAACGAGAGATCGTCGCAGCGAGCAAACATTTCTCAAGTATGCATTCTGCAAAATACGGTTATTACGGTAATACAACGGTAATTACAGTAAATTCTTCCATTATTCAATCCTATTGTGAAATCATCGTATTGAATTCAGAAAACTATCTATTTACACCGAACTAACCAATTAAATTCATCGGTAATTTACAACGTACATCGGAAATAACGTGGTAATTTACCAAATTTACGAGGTAATTACGGTAAATTAACGAGAATTTGTCAAATTTACGAGGTAATTACGGTGAATTAACGGTAATTTGTCAAATTTACGAGGTAATTACGGTAAATTAACGGTAATTATCCGAAATTCGTATAATTTTACGCGAATCACGCCAAATTTTGGAGTAAAAAGCGTTGTTCTGGCTCGGATGATGCAATTCAGATCTTCAACTATCGAATAATCGCCACCGCGATCGCTAATGGACTGACAAACAAACAAAATTTTCGATTTTTTCGCCATTTGAGCCATCCCAACAGTTCCCAACCAGATTACACTCCACTCAGTTACTCGAAAACGATCAATCTCTATCTCTGAGTGGAAAACCCCACTCGAAGACGAGCAAATTTCGTAATTTTATGGCGCTCTAAGCTGATTTAAAACAAAAGAAAAACACCGTAACAAAAAACAGTATTACCAAAGCGTCGAGTCTTTCGTGTTTGGCGATAAACATTCGCTCAAGATACGCGGCTGGTTGCGAGTTTCGTATTTCGTCGCAATTCGTACTTGTAAGTTGTACGTACTCGTGCGATGTGTAAACAACTATGGCGGACGACGACTATATACAACGACGAAATCTCACTCTTTTCTCTCACCATCGTCGCTGACTCCGGGTATCGTATACGTGCCGGTGTGCATACGTGTGTGTACGGTTATTACACACGTACGTACGTCGTAAACGCACACACACTCGGTAAGCTCGCTTTCGCGTAACACGTGTTTATCGAGTTTCGAAAACACGCTGAACAAGGCTCTCTACAACCAGAGAGAAAGAAAAACAAAGCTTATACGCCATCGCTGGCTGGTAATCGGCAAATACCTACGGAAAGATAACGTCGACCAACCGAGCAAAAACAAATACTCGACTCGTTCCAGCGCCATACAACTACATAGGTTCCAAAGTCTACGTATTTATTCAGCCATCGTACGGCTGAAAAAATTTCCAATCAATTTGATACCCTTTCGAGCCATTGTAACTCTACCCGACATTCAACCACGTTCGAATTAAACGCATACCGACGACGGCTTGAGAAACCCCTCAGCCTCGGGCCTCGTACTTGTCGTAATTAGCGTCATTAACGCTTTATTACACATTTCTAGGTTGTCGTAGTCGTACGTATGTACCAGCGGTACCACTTTCCCAACGCCATTATTCGCGAATAGGTTATACGACGCGGTACGCGATTCTATGGTACCCGACGTGGTCGCGGTAGGCTCTCCCATTGTGTGCTCGCTGTTTGCACGACACGGTGAAAAAAAATTACTTACCAACCCGTTCTCGCCATTTCTCACTTCGAGTCTACACAAAGAGACACACCACGTATATCGCGTAAGCATTGCACCAACCAGTACTTCGCTCTGCCCTGCCTCCCTTTATCGTCGTCTCAATAGAGAATTCGAACGTGCTGGATGACGCTGCTGCGTCGTCCCATCGTCGTTACAAAAGTAACCCGAAACCGGCCTTAGGTTTTCCTTCTATTCCATCTCAGTTTCCTTCTTTTTTTTTTTCATCAATTTTTTTTTCTTCCAAGAAACGAGGAAAATACTATACCGACGTATCGTACTCGACGAACGCAATTAGCGAGCGTGCAAATTTTTTTCTCACTTTACTCGCTCGTCGCTAGATAATTCGATATCTCTCGATGGTCTCGTACGATGTGGAAATCGAGCACGAACTGGAGTAACTAACCACAAACCGAGCCAGCCATTCTTTTTATTTTCCCTCGGTCTTCTCGTATTACACAACGAAGCGGTATTCGATCGGGATTGTTTTTCTTTACCACGTTCACGTGGTTTTACGTCGATTCGAATTCCCGAGACGGTGGTCGGTAAATTACCGAGGATTATGGTTCGGACAGGCAGCCCGAATTCTCGCTTCGAGAGGTTGCATTCTTCCTCGAGTCGTGCCATCCCTGGAACAGGCATCGCGAGTCAGCATTGTCGACTGGTCCTGTCGGGGAACCGAAACAGAGAAGAATATTTCCTAATACCAACTGAATGTTTATTCTACAAAATCAAACCCGGTAACAAACGAAATCGCATCAATTCCCGCAGGCGAATATAACCCGATTTTTGTGGGGGAATCATCCACGACCCATTGCTCCATTCAATTTGCCCTGTACGAAGAAAGACTCCATGTTCTCAGCTCTCGTGATGGCTGAAGTATTTGAGGATCTGGATTAGGACCACAGCAGACAGCTGATTTTGGACTCCGATCTTTCTGAGAATGGAAGCATTAGTACCTTTCTGGCTATTTTAATCTGAAAAAAGTCAACTTGGCATTCATTTTCCAGGTTTCTCAAGAGTATTTCAATGCTGCCCACATGTGCCACCTCATTATGATCTTCAGCAGGTCGATGCTCAATGCTAGATTCTAACAAATCATTGGAATTGCTGAAAAAAAAACGCTGTTCGCAGAAATTCTTCTAGAAATTCACTTCCAAGGCAATTCTCAACAACGTTTTTGACCACTCCTCATGAAATTTCAACCAAATTTTCACAATATTTCCAACTTCCCGCAAGAAAATTGAGTTCCTGCTCCACCTCCAATCTCATCAACTCCAAATCTCCCATCGCATGCACCAGAACCACTCAACAACCGGCGAAATAACCTCTACAAACAACTCTCGTACTCTGGAAACATCACACGAACGGAGAAACCACTGCACAACGTACGCTCCCCAGTGACCATACAAAACGGGCGAAAAAATCACCGCTCGAGGGAATGAAATGAAGAGGTACGCGCCACAAAGAGACAGAGAGAGGAAGCAGAGATGAAAGACCTTTAAAAAAGCAATAATAAAAGCAACTTTTCAATTCGAGCAACAAGTTGCAATCTGACAAAGCGCAGCACAGTTTCGTTTTCATTATTCGCTGCTGGCAAAGGCAAATATCCCTTATCCTATCCCTCAGTTCACATAACTTGTCTCATACCACCAATGCTGACGCGGTTCTTTTTTCCTTTTCTAAACTTATCCGCGTTTTCGTTTCTCTCTGCTGCTTGCTTCTTCCTTGGTTCGTTTCATGCATAAAGTCGAACGCGAACTATTCCAATTTCCACGTTTTTCTGCCTATTTTTTTGCACGTATGGTTGGCAAGAGGCGGGGGGGGGGGGGGGGGGGGGGGGGGGGGGACATGGTACACGAATCGTCTTTTTTTTCTCTTGATCTCGTACCCTATTTCGATACGCTGCCTTCGAGTAAGAGAAAAAAACCCAGAACATTAACATTATCGTAATACAATGTCTACGTTCAATTCCCCCCAATCACCCTCTCTCTGGTTTCTACAAACAACAAAGCTGCTGTAACGCGAATCCAAAATATAGGGCTTATGGCGCAGCTTTGTGCTATCTTCGTCGGAAGCAGAAGTATGAAGGGAGATACACCCACACTTCGACGGTGCTGCGTCATCATCTCTAAAAGCTCTCGCAGGTATTTACCGTGTGTATTGTGAAGGGAGGAGGATCCCTTCGCCCTGGGGGAGGTATTTTCTCGTTGTTTACCGGGAATTATTTATTCGTTCGTCTTCTTGCATCTTTGTCTGGAGTATTCTACAAACGCTGTCTGATTTCCCTCGTTGCCGAACCCCTGCCCAAAGCATACGCTGCGTTCTGCCCTTGAAAAAACTTTTCTCTTCCGAACGGTTTCAACATATTCCGACAAACGACAACAACATCGTGCTATATCGAACGTCACACCGGGTCGAGAAACTTTTTCAATATTAACCCCCCTAATGGCTACCCTTCTCACACGTCCCTGGTTCCATTTGCAAAAGCACCTACTGTGTGAATGCAATAGTGACGATAGCTCTATTCCATCCCTATATTTTCCATCGCGTTGCTGATTCTTTACAAAACACGTGCCTGTGACCATCGCGTGTAACGAAGACGAAACGTTGCAAAATTCTTATCTACAGCATTCGTTCCCATCTTCAATGCAGACATCGAATTATGCCACATCAGCTCCTCGTTCACTCGTTCGCTGACTCATCATCGTAGCAGAAAAACTCCCGCGACACGTATGGCACATAAAAAGAGAGAGCAAGAAGATCGGTCACCTGTTCACCGACTAGGGCTATAAATCATAAGCACTATTCTCGACATCGCCCCTTCCTTTCTTTCCTATCAAATGCGCATACGTACACCAACAAAAATCCGGTCAAAGTCGCACGAACCGTTACCACGGTGCAGAAAGGAGGGAAATATAAACCTCATCGACGATTAAATCATCGTCATTCGGACCTACATTTTTATTCCAAACCGCTGGCGACGATTCGTCAATTGCAAATCAGCTGTTTTCGGTCTTGCCATCGCAGCACACACACACACACGTAGACGTTCACATAATACACCTATACAAAATACCGCACCGTCATAATAGCGAACGACAAATGACGTATTCAGCAAAGTCGACGGATGCGACACCGCGAAACTTAATCAATTTCAATTATTTCACCAACAATTCTCTTTTCCTCCTTTCTACTCTGTGTCTCTCCTCTTTTTGTCGTACTCTTCACGCGGGTCTGTCGTCTACGGCGCCACACCTTTCTTTCGTCGAGTCTCTCCCTGTACTCAAATATCGTTTTCTAGACATTTCGTCGACCTGTATGGTATGGTAGTCGATATATTCGCTAATTCTTATTATTGGTTGCGGTATTATTAAATGTGCACGTGCTCGCGGTCGCGAGTCGTCGTGTCACGTAAGCGTCGAGTCGTCGACGTCGTTGACGTAATTAGAACACGCGACGAAGACTACGCTCATCTTCCCAAAAGGTAAATGAACGTGGAATGTATGTACTTTAACCGATTGGCGCGTTGATTGTTTCAATTTCACGAGGCATACGTATTAGCTCAAGATTGTCGTATCGTTAAAATGTAATCAATGTTTTGAATTACCTCGAAAAAAGAGTGAATCATTGATACTCGACGTAATTACCGTAAATTTCATGCAATAACCCGAATAATTACCTAAATTACCGTAATTTCTGAGAATTACCGTGATTAAATGACTGATTGTATCAATTACCAACGTTTCAAATTTTTCTAAAAAATACAATAATTCCCTAAAATTACCATCATTTTTAAAAAAATTCAAACATTTACCAAAATTACTGCAAGTCGCCCAAATTAACCAAAATTACTGTAATTTACCCAGATTTACCTTATATTACGTAAATTTACTAAAATTACAGTAATTTACCAAAATTACTGTAATTTACTCAAATTTACCAAAAATGACCGTAATTTATCAAAATTACCGTAAGCTATCAAAATTACCACAATTTATAAAAATTAACGTAATTCATCAAAATTGACGTAATTCATCAAAATTGACGTAATTTGTCAAAATTACCGTAATACATGAAAATTATCGAAATTTATAAGAATTACCGTAATTCATCAAATTTACTGTAATTTACCAAATTTACCAAAATTACTGTAATTTACTCAAATTTACCAAAAATAACCGTAAATCATCAAAATGACCGTAAGCTATCAAAATGACCGTAAGCTATCAAAATGACCGTAATTCATCAGAATTACCGTAATACATGAAAATTATGGTAAATTTATAAAAAATACAGTAATTCACCAAAATTACTGTAATTTACCAAATTTACCAAAATTACTGCAATTTTCAATAATTACTTAGAATTTATCAAAATTTCAAAAATTTCTCAAAACTGTTGCAATTGCAATATTACGGTAATTCGCTAAATTTACCAAATTTACAGTCGCCGACCAGAATTACCTAATTTCTGATTTTCATTATTCATCATAATCGCTGTTATTTACAAAAATTCTGAAAGTTGACAAAATTACCGTAATTTACGAACATCATATTTTACGCCAGTAACGTCATGCCTGAACTCTGCAAACTCAGGCAAACTCATTTTCCACACAATTTGGCCTTAATTACAGTAATTTCAATCTTCCAATCAGACTTTTGACGAAATCTTTTCTCCACAGACGATTTACCGCATAAATACGGTAATTACCAATGACGCGTGGTAATTCATCGTAAAAATGGTAATTACTGGCGAATTATGCGGTAATGAAGAAAATACGTTATCAAAAGTCTCGCTACTTCACCACTTTATGTAAATCTTCAGTTCTATTCGAAATGGTAACTACCGTAATTTACGGTAATTCGGTAAAATATCGTAAATACAAGGTAATAATTAATTTTCTGAAATAGAATCGAGCTCTTTCGATGAATACTTCCACTAACATCAGTCAAAAATCACAATTTACCCATTTTATCGCTTCAAACCAAAGTAAATCTTCGCCGTATCAACCTAAGCCTGTTTTTTTTCGCATTATCTATAAAAATATCAGATTTTCGGCATCATTACTCTCTACAAACGACAATCACCTAATCTAACTGTTCGACAAGCCATTTCCCGACACTCGTACTTCTATCTGGACTACAACGCGACCTTTTTCTTTCATTTTTCTTCACTTCACACATGTAACCTCGGGTCATGCTCTTAGGTCGATCCGGGCTACTTCATTACACGCCACAGTGCGCACATTTGGACTCGCATGTAATATACTGGCGACAAAACGACAACAATTAGGTACTGAAACGCGTACCTTCGTCGTTGCTGGTCGAGTTATTGTATAATTCGAAGGTATAGGATAGGTCTAAATACCAGGAAAGTCCTCAACGTACCTTTACCGTACTTAGGGAACGTAATAATGGAAAATGAGTTAGAAACGGATACGGCGACGCGGAGGGAAACGGATGGACAAAGAGGGTACCTTTTTCCTGTACTCGTACTACTCTCGCCAGTTGTTCGCTGCGGTAGTGTAGTACCTAATCACATGCATTAAGCAGTCGATATCGATAAGGCTACGACGCGTATGAAATTTGCATAGCATTATGTACCTTGTACCAAGACCTACGTAGGTAAGTGTGTACCCATGAGCTATGACATGCGAGCACCGAGCTACGTGTACTCTTCTCCACAGCCGCAGCCCGTAGAATTGCGTCAATCTACAATCTCGCAGCTTACAGCTCTTGATCTTCTATTCCACTTTCGTGCACGTCGTATTCTGCGTTGGCACCTGTATCAACGACACACCCACACCTACGCACGTTCTTACGCCAAAAGGCGTTCCATTATCGACGAACGTTGAAGATATCGCAATCTCGTAGATCTATGATCAAGACACATGACCTGTCCAAGGCCACTCTACGTATCCTCTTTTTCTTCCGGCACTCGGCAAGGCAATACCATCTCTTTTCTCATTACGAGATATAGCTATCGATAATGACGTAATCGAGCTGGTGCAACGATGATGTATGCTCATCGATTGCGAACAGTACGATGCACTTGCACAATGCTTTATCTAAGTAAGTACATCTTTTATTCAATACTTTCGTAGAGTAGTCCTCTGGGTACAGATATCAAGCCAAGTAGAAAAACATATGTGCCAACACAATCGAACAAGGAAACAAGACTCTGGTAATGGGTGACGGTCGCGTCTGTCATGTATTCAACAAGAACCACGTTAACACTGCCAGAGCTCCATCCACGGCCAAAGAGGCCCGACCAACGTACACAAATAGTACCTTAGAGAAAAAAAAATTGAAAAAGGAGGAGAGCAAACAACGAACGCGAAATATAAGGGTCACTGTTATAAATTACAATATCACTAGGTCATCTCACACGCACACCTTCTCCACTACGTAGGTAGATACACTGGCGCACACACATAAAAATACACGACGTATTACATATAAATGGAAACCAACCTCCTTCGTCCCCACCTGCCCCGTCGACTCGTACAAAAACACATAATCACATGCGTTTAATCATTACAAAAGTGTAGACACACATGCACACGCCGACTCCTCCTGATCGAAACCGAGACCAGGATGGAGACGAAAGAAGGCAGCAGAAATGCTACCATCACTTTCACGCATCATCCGAATGCGACGCAGCATTCCATTGGAATGCTGCAGTTAAAAGTGAACGAGTATGTGTGTGGCATGGCGCTTCGTCGTCTATTATCACCGCCAATGTCTCTCTTCTGCGTCTGGTTTCTTTCCTCCTCCCTACGGCGAGATTAACTCGGACACATAATCGCGAGAGCAATAAATCACCTAGAAACTACCACAGTCGTGAGACAAGCGTACTCCCCGGATCCCCTTGTGCTCGGTATTTGACCTCTGCAGTTATACTACCATACTATCTTCGGATGTTATTAAAAAGACGACCACCAATATGGGTATACGATATCGTACGTGTGTAGTGTACACATAATGTATGTGACATGACACGACGACGACGGCGCTATGTTACGTAATTCTTTCTTTCTTTTTAATCTATTTCGGAGCTTCGGTTTTTTTTTCACGATTGGATGACCGGAGGGGTGGAGAGGGAATCAGACTTGTTCGTTGGAAAATCAATAACTTTGCCCGAGCTGATTTACCCATAAGTATAGGTATATTTGTAGCGACGTAGGTTCGAATTTAGGCCTCGTTCTTAGTCCGAAACTATCATTAAATTTTTGAAATAGAATTATGAAATCAATTCGGGGACAGGAACGAATCGAAGTGGGCTATTGTGGTAAAGAAAGATGACTAGGAAATGAATATATCGAACTCGAAGTGGATTTTTAATCAATTTTGTTGACCCGATGTGCAATTTTTCACCCCCAAACTTACAAGTTCTTCAACTCTTCTTATCTTCTGGATAAAAAAAATCATGACTATCAAAAATTTTCCAATTGTGGCTCAATTTCTCTATACAGAAAGTAATTTTTCAAAATTGGAGGGAGGGAGGGGCAGAGGGTTTTGCACTTTGCAAGCTACACCATAAAATGTGACCTTTCAACTCACGAAAGAATCGATTTCTGAAACGTTCGCATCGCTACAAATGTTTCAACATGAAGTTGGACTCGTAAATCTCGTTCAAAATATCACGAAAATTGACTAAAAATATAGATATTGTACAGATATTGATACATTTTCACTTCTTTTTGCTCAAAATTGAGTGAGTTCGACTGCTAGAGGTCGATTTCAAATTGATACCCTGTTAGAATCTATTTTAGACACCTGAACAGCTGATTGATTGACCAAACAACAGATGTACAAATAGTTGATACAATCTTTTACAAATTTTTTGCAGTCGTTGAAAAAATTTTTCCAGAAAAACGAACCTCACCATCAAATTCAGAAGGTAAAAGAACCATCCCTAAAGATTACGACCTAGAATTCACTGAAAATGTTCTTCGCAACATTTTGGAAATAAACGATTCAAATGTCCCAGCGACAACGTTATAATTTCCCAAGTAATTAGTAACTCCTCTAAAACAACTGCACCTAAATTAGGACCGCTTTAGTTAAAGCAATGATAATCGTGCCTTTCTAAGAGCCTCATTTCGTTTGAAAACGGATTTTCCCGTTATACAAGAGGAAAATTGTACAGCTTAGAATTTTCTTTCTGCAGTAAGTGATTAGTTTTTTTTCTAGGGAGCTTAGTTTTCGTGATTTTTAGCAGTTTAAGTTCATTGTGTGAAAAATTCATATCAAATACTCAAACTTTGACTGCAAATCCCACTTCCGATGGAGTGGCCAAATGTGTCAAAGTGGAACCTTTTCCTACGGAAGATCATAAATTCAGTTTTTCCTCAATATCTCCTAAAATAATGATTTTAGCCAAAAAATGCTTTGGTTAAGCTTCACTTGGGACCATACTTCCCCGCAGATCATTCGGTAGACCATAATGGCATTGTCTCAAATTTCAAAATTGTGGAGATAGGGGTGGGAGGGGGGGGAAGTATTCCCACCTTTTTGTGAATTTGTCAGTTTCAAATGTGACCATTCTATAGGAAAAGGTCCCACACTTTGGGAAAACAAAATTTTGAGAAAAAGTCCCACTTCGGCCACTTTTGATGGGGTAGTGAAACATGTCAAAGTGGAACCTTTTCCTATGGAAGGCCACAAATATGTAAAATTTAGAAATCGATTTACTGAAATGAGTCCATTAATGATGGACCGGATTCAAGCCCCATCCTGTCTCCTTCAGTCAAGTCCAATCAGCTCGGTCTTGCGCCACCCTTGACATAATGTTTATTATACCCCAGAAAACGAACCATTTCGCCCTCCCATCCCCATTTTTGTCTGCCCAGTTTTCTTTTTTCACTAGGACACCAGTTCAGCATAAAGTACCCTCATCTTTCATCATCAGTTCTTGAGATATGACCTGCCCATGACCATTTGCACCTTCTTGCTTTGCTGACGACATCCCTCATACTTTTTAGCTTTTTCTCAAGGATTTGAGTTCTAATTTTTCTGTCTTGTAGAAACCACCAGCATTGATCAGATCATCGAATTATGGGTTGTTTTCAATTTGCTTCTCAATTTTTGATTTAAGATCCATGTTTGGACACTGTAAGCACCGGACTTCTAAGAGGACGTGCCAGGTGTGAGGAAATCTGCAAGGAAATAGTCATCAGGTGCGACTGTCCTACCTAGCACTTCCAGGAGCAAGGCAACATCATCCAGCTACAACTGGAGGAGAGTCTTGAACCAGCAACACGATGACTCAACTTTGAATATATAGATTTCTGTAAAAAAAAAATGATGTCCCTTCTCGGGCTCAAAATGTTCGAAATCGAACAATAGAACTGCCTAGTTTCCTCATCGAATCAGATTATTTTGAAAATTTTTGAAGCAAATACGCAACATTTCCATTTTTAGAACTGCCACGTCAAGCTGTATCAATTCTTCAGCCCTTTCCAAGTACCAAAACTCAAAAGTGTCGATTTCAAGACATGTTTCAAGTCATCACTAACACCCTTCGACCCTTCTTGCAAAGTCTCCCTTTTGTCAACACCAATTTCAATCAACCGCCAGTCAACTTTTGACGAAACTACGAGTATGCACATACTTGATACCTATATTCGGTTCCACTAGCTTGCACATTGACACACCACACCACATCGCACGCACCTGTCTTTCTATTTCTCTGCACACCTTGCACTCGACTACATAGAACCCACCTCAACACCGGTACACTTGTCACATGGAAAATATAAAAAAAAGGGATAAAGCCCTTCTTCTTCTTCCCGCGTACGCACCACGAACGCCATACACATTCGATACCAAAAAGCTCGCAAGAGTATGGAAACGAGAGCAATAGAGTGAGAAAGACACGACGCAGCACGCGAAACCGTGGGAAAACCCTGGCCCAATAAAACTTTACCCCAGTTTGGCCGGTATTTTTACCACGAGGGGTGACGACGAAGAGACGACTATACGGCTTTAAAAAGCCATTCAACAGATATACATAGTCCATCACACCCACACACATACAACACCGTACTATCTGCTATAGCGAAAAGCTCTTTCCTGCCTCTTTTCGTCGAGGGAATTTTCCAATCTCGCGCCATTCCCGTAGGTGGAAAAGAAAAGGGAGGTAATGTCGACGACGATGACGACAAAGACAACAAAGATACCAGCATATACGTACCTATAGCAACGACAAAGATGCAAGATACATCGAGATGCGGAAACTGACGGTAAATATACGGTTTACTTTCTCTGTCCGTGCACTACACCTCTCGTCTCACTCTCTCGCACTTATTTTCCTTTCGCACTCGTATATACCGCATTACGTACATATAGCCGAGCTATAATATGTATATAGCATCGAGTATAGTATACAAAACTAATACACAACGCGGAAGGTCGTCGTACGAACACCTCTTTTTGCCTGGCGCGATGCTGCCGTCGTCGTCGACGCCACCTGCACCGCTCCGCACACCTAGTCTTTTTCTCGTTCGGTTTGCGGCATCGTTTCGTCTTCGTTCTGTCTCTTTCTATCTTTCATTCTCGCCGCGCACACACACACCGCCGGATAATAAATTCTAAAGACGAGGAAAAGTACTGAAAACAAATTCAAGTCCGTCTGTCCGCTGTCTGCCTCTCTACGCTGCGTTCTCCTTCTCATCTTCGGAATCTGCTGCTGCTGCTGGTGCTATTGTTGCCGTATCGCTCTGTCTCTGTCTCTCTCTCTCTCTTGTTGGCGTTCTCTTATAAACTCTTTACCTACTTCGACGATGCGATGATAACGGTGTAAGCGACGTTAACGATATTACGTAATGTAAAGTCTGTATAGACAAGTTTATCGTCTCTTTCGTTATTGTCAAGTACACATTTATCGAGTATCAATTTGTGTTCGGTCGTGGTAATTCTTCTGGACAGGTCTGTCCTTCTGCATCTGTGTGCAGAAGCAGTGCTTATGTCGACGTTTGTCGAAAAGATCTCATGGGAATTTGGCAAATTCTGAACCACAAATGGTCTAGAAGCTATTGGAACTCGCTGGAAAACCAGGCGTGATATCTGTTTTGCTGCTTTGGCAATCATTTCTGAAGAGGTACACAATCTTGGTTGCGATATCGAACTGTCTTCCAATTTTTCGACGTCCCCGACTACAATGGTACTGGAAGACTTGGCAAATTCTCAAAATGCTGACATTGCTGACCAGCGTTGAAAGCATCAAGATAGTGGTTTCTCAATCCCTTCGTTTCTAGAGGATCAATCGGTTCCAGAACTTAGCCATTACCATTACCATTACCCACACTGAAGAATGGTTTTATATTGAAAACAGAAACAAATGAACGCAAACCAGGCAACAAAAGTTGGTCACAAATATTCGACACAATGGCAGGATGAACCTGTCCACATATTTCCCGTTTACTTTGCGTGCACTCAAACGACTGCATTTGGGGAGACTGGTGACCTCCCATCCTTCATCACCTCTCTTTTTCCAAAACCTTATTCAATCATACATATGCAAACATTCTTTGGAAAAAGCAAACAACGGCCAGTCCAGTGAAATTGAGCTGCCCATCATCCATTTGGACATTTGTCCATTTCCGATCAAAAAGTACCTACATCTCAGACTGCTGACAATTTCGAATTTTTCCTTGAATTGACTGGAAAATAGGCCTGCTCTCTTCCAGCAGCTTTCCATCTATTAACCTGCCGTTAGTCGCTCAGAGTTTTAGTCGCACCCGTGGAGGAAACCTCCGGGTTTGGTCAATAAATAGTCGCTGCCCTAGAGGAAACTTCCGGGTTTCGTGTTCTAGAATAGTCGCACCCCTAGAGGAAACCTCCGGGTTATCACACTGCGACTAATTCGCATAAACACCTGGAGGTTTCCGCAGGTTAAAGGTGACATTTTGAACAAATTTTAGCCTTTCTTTCGCTCAAGCAGGGTCATTCCATTCAGCCACATTTTGCACTTGGATCTTCCGATTTGGCTCAACACTTTTTTACGAGCTTCTCCTAACTCAAAAGTAAGAAAACAACTGTTGTTTCAACCCTAATTCATCAGAGAGGATTTTGTAGGGTGACCCATTTGTGAGGTCAATGATTCTGAAAATTAGGGGAAAAACTTTGACTTTGAAAGTCTCAAGAACTACGCCCCTAGAAAAAGTTGTTTCATTTTTGAAATTATCAACTTTGTAAATTTCCCGTAAAACATGGATTTTCTGGCCAAACTAAGAGCGCTACGAAAAAAATGCAAGGGATGAGAAATGTAGAGCTTGAAATTCCCTTTCTCTCATGAGTTATTAGTTTTTTCTAGGAGGCTTAGTTTTCGAGATTTTTGCAATCAACCATTGACTTAATAAATTGACCATCCTGTAAATTTCTTGTTGCAACATCAAACTTTGATGAAACACATGTCAAGATTGGTAATAGGCAGCAAAAATTGGTAAACAGGGTCTCAAAGAGCAAGAAAATTAGATTAAGAATCACCCTAAAAATTTCAAAATTGAAAGCTGAACTTTTTAGAAAAAAGCTCAACTTTCAAAAATATACAAAATTCTAGGGCGATAACTTCAAAATCAACAAAACTTCTTGCGAAGAGATATTTTTATATTAGATACATTCAAACAATGATTTTTCGTTGTGGGATCTCGAAGCTCCTGGGGGGCACTGCACCCCAAAATTTTGGTCCAAATTCAAAAAATCTCAAATAGATATGTAGCATGTCGAATGATATGTTTTTGATAGCGCTGAGTTCGAATATGCTCTTGCTTTTTTGATAAGCCCCTCCCCAAGCCCCCTACGAACCCTCAAATTTTGAAAAAAATGACGAAACTAAAAAAGTTATGTAATATATCATTTGTTTTGGTTTCTATGGCAATGAGTTCGAATATTGCCTTATTTTTTTGATGAGACCCATCCAACCCCCCCCCCCATTTTGAAAAAAGTAATGAAACCAAATAAACGATGTGGCATATCGTTTGTTACATTTTTGATAGCACCGAGTTCGAATATCGACTCACATTTTCAATTGGGCCTTCCTGAACCCTCCTATTAGCCCTCGACCCACTTTTCGCATATTTTCTCTAAATTTTCAAAACGTCCTCAGAGTTGAGCCTTTCCTCGCAGACATTTTCTACCGCATCGCCATCTTGCTTCTGCGTCAATTAATTAAAGACTCTTTGCACATGCAAAATAGGTACCTACACAATCGCAAAACCTATCTAATTTACATGCCTTAATTGCGACGATGGTCGGTTCGGTTCGACGTGTCGATGTCGCACCGACCTCTCTCCAGCCCCTCGCCCTTTTTTCCATTCCATTCTCCTTTTTAAGGAACGACGACTCGAGCAAGATAGCTGGGGCGTTGAATTGCGTTATTATCGTTTATCGTACGTATATATACTTGAAATATGAAACGCGGGCTGACTACGACTACGACGACCGACGACAACGCAACCATTAAATTAATACCACTACAGTATATTTCAATTACATTTCCTCTCCTTACTCTTTTTTTTTTCCACCCAACGTTCGTACAACTATACACATGTTAGTATTATAATCGTCGAGTGAACCGTTTGCCGCATCGAGACTTCCCTCGTCATCCTTTACAATTTCAAAATGAGAACATTTTTATTGTGATGCGGGAACGTAGTACGATGATAATGATGATAATAATTGTGAATACATGTCGTTTTCGATTCATCCTATTCCCTCCTTGTTCACCTTTCAGCCATTAGCATTGGGTACCGGTTTCATGTTCTATGGTAGAAGGAAATTGCACGAAAGAAGGGTATGAAGTGATAGGTATTCAAATTTGGAAACATGAAATTTAGAAGAAAAGGTCACGAGTCTTGGAACCTTGGCCAAAAAAAAGGACTTTGAAACCAAACTTTTTCAGCATTTCGTGCATAATTCCACCATCGATGTTATGTTTCGAGGTATTTCTGACTTTTATGAAATTCACGTTATTGAACCATGAATTTCTTTTAAACCGTCTTAATATTTAAATAACCTATTTCTTACTTATCCTTATGGTTGGAAAAATTATCAATTTCTGCTTCTGTTACTTACCTAAAACAAATAAAACAACATTTTGTTAGTATTCGACGACATGAGTCTAATCTACGTATCGTAAGGTGATAAATTATTGTTGGTGAATCAAATCGAGTGGTGAAAATCATTCCAAATCTCTGGAAAATTAATAAAAGCAGCGAAAAAGTTTCATAAAATGACAATTTATTCAGATGCGAAAATGAGAAAGTGGGACTATTTCTAAAAAATCGTTAAAGTTGCTGATAAAACTGTGGAATCGTTAGAAGACTCAAAAAACTCATGACTTTAGCTGAAAATTTCGTTCAAATCGTTCAAAATATCACTAAAATTGTTGAAAAATCAAATTTTTCCAATTTGAGAATAAATGTGTCAATGTTTCAACTTCGCTATCGTCATTTTCAACAAGTTTCCCCAATTTGGACCATATTCCATCAAATTTCGAGAAATGTTTGGGATATCTGACACAACTCTTGACGATTCTTCATCAATTTGAACGCCATTTTCAATAAACTTTCAATTTTATTCGGTATTTTGAGCAACATTTGCGATATTTTACTTCCTTTACAGCAATTTTTAGGCAAATTTGCCAACTTCTTCACATTATTATTCACTTTGGTAGCATTTGAACCATTTTGCGAGACATTTTACAATATCTTAATGATATTTTAACGCCACTTCCATGAAACTTGACTAATTTTCGCACATTCCAGAACAATTTCCACGATATTTAGTATTTTCATCCACATCTGTATCAATTTTTACGACATTTCCGACAACCTGTTTCGTTTTCCGAACAATCTACCGAACCATCGTCACGCAACCAGTCTTCAAATCCACCCCACAATCTTCCATTTCGACCTGAGCTAATGAATACACGAAATCGTACGCGGATCCCAAACCACCTCGCAATACACGTGCGTCTACACACCTGCCACACAATAAATATTCGTACCACGACTACCACTACGAATACACATCGTACAGCTATCATACCAGGTACGTCGTCTATGCTGCTCCTGCTGCCGGTGCACTTGTGTATACTTTTCGCGCGTAAAACAGAGATAAATATTACACGAACGCGATTATATTTGTCCCAAATATCTATCTTTATAGCCTAGCTGCGACACCGTCGAGTCATCGCTCTTCCCGATCTGACTCGTTAACGGAAAAAAAAAATCATATTCGCCAATTAGAAAAAAAACATCGACGAGTGTGTACGTACGTTCGTACATCTGCATAAATGTACGTTTGTGTATATGCGATTTGAAATGATACACGAAATGGTTTGAATAGTGCGAAATTATTCGTTTACAGACTCCTCGGCTCGGGCTCGAGGCAGAAAACCACGAATACTCGATGCCAATGTGCTTTTGTGTAGCCTTTGGTCACCAAATCCTATCCTATGAGTATAGATGCTGAGTCTAAGACAAGGTAGTACCAGGGATAAGTGCAGGCGAACCACAGATGAACGTCATCGTCATACCAACGAAATCGAAAGTCAATTGAAATGTCCCGATAATTGCCTATTTCTGCCTTAGAAACGATTAAACCTCTCTTACATCTCCTTTCTTCTTTCTTCTCACACTTCAACTCGAATATATCTATTTTTCGCCCAATTTACTCAACCAGTACTGCAATTCCATCGAAATACTAAAACAAGGGCAGCCTAGATCGAAGAAACACCGCATCAAGTACGCCCAATCGCATACCTCATGCATTGCACATCCACGATAAACGCTGATAAGACGTATGGGAACTCGATAATAAAAATAAATAAAAAACCATCGCTACCAGCGTGATACTGCGGACCCTGGCCTCGCACAACATCGGAGAAAAAAAACACGCATATAGGAAATTCGCATATGTTCCTCATATTGCGTTAACTCGTATACGATATTCCGTTTTACGATCTCGTCGACAAGTTTTACGACGGCTAGTTTTTCGAAATAGACCAAGCCAGTTGCATAAAATCGAATTGAAAAAAATTCACGTATTATAATACCCAATTCGACGCATGAGTAACGTCATTAATGCGTCGTGCCAGTCGCAAGTCATATAATCGGCATAAACAGACCTGGTCTCAGCGAGAAAATTCGCCATATTATACAATTCCGCCATCGCTGAACATGAGGATTTAGAACCCTCTCATCGTGATAAATAATAAGAAAAGACGAATCATTTGCTTGTGGCATCAACAACTCGCGGGAGAGGGCAGGACCTAACTGAGAATTTGCACCAGAAAACGAACTAAATTTGATAGAAAATGATAAAAAATCGCGTCTCGAGAGAAAAATCAAAATTTTACGGTAATTACCGTAAATTTACCGTATTTTACCAGTAATAACCGCGTAATTACGAAATACTTCCCGATCAAATACACTCTGAGAATTTGCACCAGAAAACGAACTAAATTCGATAGAAAACGATAAAAAATCGCGTCTCGAGAGAAAAAAATCAAAATTTTACGGTAATTACCGTAAATTTACCGTATTTTACCAGTAATAACCGCGTAATTACGAAATACTTCCAGATCAAATACACTCAATCAAATTATCATCAAAAAAATTGACTGGGAGTACGTAATTACCGTATTTACCCGTCAAATTACCGAAATTACCAGTAAATTACCGTATTAAATTGGTAAATACCGCGTAAAAACCAATATTTACATAAATATGCATAGTTCACACTTCACAGCGTCTTGTAAAGAAAAATCAAATTTTGATGAATTTCATTTCATCACGAAATCGTAATTACCAGTAATTTAGTTCATTTACCCAATTATTACTGAGTAATTCATAAAAATTCAATCATAATGGAGGTAAAACAAACGTAAATATGGAAATTTCGATTCATTTTGAGTTTAGAAATTCATACGATGAATAATTTTGAAACATTTCAGCTGAGATACGTCGTAAGAGTACTGTAATTACTTGGTAATTACAGTAAATATCGTTCAAATGGTAATTCGAAGAATATATCGTTTCTTAGTTCAATTTTCTTGTATTTTTTGCTATTCCCTCGCTCGTGACACTTTTTAAAGCCATTTTACATCAACTTGAGCCAAATGTGATATTCTTCTTCTTCTTCTTCTTCTTCTTCCCGTGCTATTTCTAGTTACTACAGACATTGACGACCAATTCTGCGAAACAAGATCTATCTCTGGATGCATTAAAAATGCCCTGAACTGTTTTTGATCCAGTCAACTCTGGTATATTCTTCAGGAGTGGCGTCACTTCGCTTTTTTATCCGCGGGTGCTCGAATTTTTTCTCACTCAGGTTACCC
>FIZU01032607.1:0-11394 GCA_900064475.1 Pseudococcus longispinus
TTCGAACCCACAGTTGTTATCAGATTCAAACGAAATCTTCAACGTGGTCAAGGTTCGTGAAGTACTAAGTCATGACACCGTTGATATTCAAAAACTGTGTTGACAAGTGCCCCAAACTAGCTACTGCGTACTTATAGGCAGTGCGTACGTATAGGAAGTCTTACCCTACATATATTGTTGGTTAAAGAAACTATTTCACATAAAAAAGTCCTAAAAACATGAACGGTTGAACCAGAATAGGAAAAAACTCTTACTTAATACATCGCATTAAGGTGTAACATTGTGCAAAAGAATGAAAGATTTCCTTCATTTTTATTGAAGTCCTGAAGAGAAGTGATTGGGGATAATTGTTTAAGAATTTTTTCAGCCTATTGAAATAGAAACGTAATGTCGGCAGTCTTGCCATACGCTCCTATCCAAGTCTCCACGTACATACCTATTTACATATTTACTCAGCTTGTAGCAAAAAAAAAAAACACAAAACCATGTTCATGCGTCATGAATGTAAGCAGATGTACAAATAATATTCCTCGATTATTTCATTCCGAGTTTCATAGATATTACTAATGTGAGATTTATACATTGAACAACGATTTTCATAATGTTAAATATGCGTTATTTTACTGCATTATTGAGTTTTGTCATCAACTTCGTTTTCACTACATCCGACAAGGGTAACTTAGAACCTATTTTTTTTTCATTTTGAAGAGCATCCTTTCCCTCGTTCTTAGATGCAATAAATTGACATTTTTTTTCAGCTTTATTGTTTGACATGGACCAAAACTTGCTCGTCGAGAAACAAAGGAATACATTCAGTGATAAAACAGAAATTGTTTGTCAGAATTGTGCCATCGCCTGTCCTGCGTTCATTTTAGACAAAATGAATTACGACGATAAAAATTCCATTACTTCAGGTGAAATGAATTACGGTGATGAAAATCTCCTTAGTAAAAGGGTCTTGCTTATAGAGAAGATCTATGACATATCTGAGAATATGGATAAAATCGAATTATCCCATTGCAAAGATTCTATCGTACCTTCAGTTGGTATTAATAAAATTTCAAGCCTCATTGAAACTGGTTATCAAGTTAGTATCCATCTAGTATTCATACCTACTATTTATAAAACTATATACTCGCCTATTGTATCTTTTTTTTGTCAACTATTGTGATCTATTCTCTGTTTAGATTTATGATACAAATAATATTGTTGATCCTTCACGTTTGAAAAATAAGAAAGACGAATTTTTATCGGTAGGTGTAATGTTACCCAAGTACATTAATTTTGACATGTGTAAGCATGCATATGCTATATTTTGTAATTTATTAAACAGCTCTATCCACCCAACTTCTCCAAAAATACTGAACCAAAACAAGTTCTTATAAACTATTTCAAATCTGACAAAAAAATTCTTCCATCAGGAGAAAGTGTTCAGGTAAATACTTTACCATTACAATTGAAATAATTTTATGATACTCGCTTCATTATAGTATTGAAATATAGGCCTATGCGAAGTAGGCTATTTTATTCTTATGTTATTTGTGTTTCTTTATCAAATTCTTACTAATTATCTATGTAACAATTCAGGGTTTTATTTGGATACCCATTCTTTCAATTTATGTAAATATCGATACCATGAGCCCAACACAAATAGAATATAATACCGATTTAGGTATTCACCAGTCAAGAAGTGATTGCCACCGATTTGACGTTGGTGAAGCATTTTATGAGGAACATTCCCATCGTTCTTCCTATTCTCATGTAAGTTCAACTTTCTTTTGTTACAAAATTTGAGATAGTTTGATCCAGGTTCATGTTACTTACCCTTTTTTTAACCTGCTGTCCTTCGTACAGGAAAACCAAGAGCTGTTATTCACAGGAAAAAATGAGTCAACTGCGCATTCCAAAAACAAGCGGCAGTGTGGGCAAAAGTATGGATGTTTAGTTCAACACCAAATTATCCCATCATATTACCTGCATTCCTATTATGGAGCACTTGCAACGTGCACGCACATGAATACAATACCAATTTGGCAAGGTATTGTGGAGAGGATAAGATCAGTGGATAGATATTTATACGCCTTGACCCAGGTAAATTCTTGCAACAAAATTGATTTTTTGAAGTTTTCCCATATTTCATATTCGTGCTGTTTAAATTCATCACTATAGATTTTGGAATCAAATATACGCATCGTAAACGGGTTTTCTGGAATACTGAAGCCATTGAAAAAACACTTCAAAAAAATTCCTACCTCAGGACAAGAACTGTATTTGGATCAAAAGAATAAAAATATCCCGGTTCCTATGATCTTCTATAAAATCGTCGAATATAAAATGAAAGTCCCGCTTTCTCACGGGAGAATGGTCCATTACTTTGCAGTGGTGGTTATTCATAATGATCCTACTTCGGATGCTCTCGAACAAAGAATTTGCAAAGAATGGGATAGAGTATTCGGATGGGAAGATATAAAAAATGATGAATGGTCATCAGGTTTGACATATGTTTGCAGACTCGACAAAGGTGTTGCTTCGAAATTAAACTTATTTGAAAAAGATTATGTAAGAGATGAAACTGTCTCTAGTGTCCCCTTGGCATTGTATGATTTATCCTATTACGACTTTGAAGAAGGAGACTATGTACACCAAGATAAGCAACCCGATATCAGAAATAAAGTGAAAGAATTATTTGGAGAAAAAGATTAATTGACGTTAAAATAATGAAATTCTGCATTTAAAACTGAATAATACAAGGGTGTGTTGCTTTATTAGCTGCCCTATTTCCTCGACTTCATACACTCATTAATTATTTCTTTACCGCCTCTGTACAGGGTGTTCTGTTTGGAATAAACCGTCTTCAAACCAGAGTGCAGCTACCTAAACTACATAAGTGTATGCATGTCTGCCAACCTTTACATAGTCGTTAAATTACATGCAGCTATGTAGTTTGGGTTGCTGCATCTCTGGTTTAAAGGCATTGCACTCCTATCTGAACACCCTGTAAGTACAGTGGGTACCTTACTCTTATTAATTTATATTACCTATTTGTTAATCTATTCAATAGATATTGATACCGATTTCCAAATAAAATTATGGAATTTGAGTGCATACTTATTACTTATCTACAAGTATTGTTTTCTAAAAGAAGTTTGCCAAATATAATGTATGCTTATTATTGTCTGAAAATGTTCAAACTTTTTCATTTTTTATGTTGAAAATTTGTCATTGACGGCAAAAAGTATTACATATTTCAAATAATTGAGCCTCAAAGAATGGAATGCCTGAATCAAAATTTAAGAACCCGGGAATGCGTACTTCGAACTATGAGATGTAACTTTGTGCGAAAGAATAAAAGATTCTGTTCATTTTTACTGAAACAGTTTTTCGATTTTTTTTTTTTGGAATGAGAGTCTACATTATGTTGGTGATTATCCGGCAGGGATTATTTTGTGTCCAAGGATCATATCTGAGTGAGAATGGTGAATCGGCCCTTGGTTGGGGTTTTCGAACTTTCTAGTGTCAATTGGTCCTTATGTTCTAAAAACTCGCTGGTAACAATTTTGGCCCCCTACCCCACCTCTAACCTCTCATATCGTCAGAAATTTCAAATAAAAAGCCCTAGGTAAAAACATGAACAGCTGAACCAGAATCGGAAAAAACTCGTACTAAATACATCACTACGTATGAGGTGTAACTTCGTGCAAAAGAATAAAAGATTTCCTTCATTTTTATTGAAGTCGTGAAAAGAAGCGATTATTCGATCATTTTTTCAGCGTATTGAAATAGAAACGTCTTAGGCCTTCAGTTTTGCCATACGCTCCTATCTAAGTCTCCACGTACATACCTATGTACTGTACTTATTTACTCAGCTTGTAACAAAAAGAAATACACAAAATCATATTCATACGTCGTAAATGTAAGCTAAAATACAAGTACCATTCCTCGATTATTTCATTCTGAACTTCGTAGATATCACTAATGTGAGATTTATACATCGAATAATGATTTTCATAATGTTTAATATGCGTTATTTTACTGCATTATTGAGTTTTTCCATCAACTTCATTTTCACTAAATCTGACAAGGGTAAGTTGGAACCCAATTTTTTTTCATTTTGAAGAGCGTTCTTTCCCTCGTTCTTAGATGCAATAAATTGACATTTTTTTTCAGCTTTATTGTTTGACATGGACCAAAACTTGCTCGTCGAGAAACAAAGGAATACATTCAGTGATAAAACAGAAATTGTTTGTCAGAATTGTGCCACCGCCTGTCCTGCGTTCATTTTAGACAAAATGAATTACGACGATAAAAATTCCATTACTTCCGGTGAAATGAATTACGGTGATGAAAATCTCCTTAGTAAAAGGGTCTTGCTTATAGAGAAGATCTATGACATATTTGAGAATATGGATAAAATCGAATTGTCTGAATGCAAAGATTCTATCGAACCTTCAGTTGGTATTAATAAAAGTTCAGGTCTCATTGAAACTGGTTATCAAGTTAGTATCCATCTAGTATCCATACCTACTAATTATAAAACTATGCACTCGCCTATTGTATCTCATTATTTTGTTAACTATTGTGACCTATTCTCTGTTTAGATTTATGATACAAATAATATCGTTGATGCTTCACGTTTGACAAATAAAAAAGACGAATTTTTCTCAGTAGGTGTAATGTTACCCAAGTACATTCATTTTGAAATTTGTAAGTATACAGATGCTAAAGGTATTTTGTAATTTATTAAACAGCTTTATCCGCCCAACTTTTCCGAAAATACTGAACCGAAACAAGTTCTCATAAACTATTTCAAATCTGACAAAAAAATTCTTCCATCAGGAGAAAGTGTTCAGGTGAATACTTTACCGTTACAATTAAAATAATTTTATGATACCTACTCGCTTCATTCTAGTACCTATTGAAATATGGCCTGTGCGAAGTAGGCTACTTTATTTTTGTGTTATTTGTGTTTCTTCGTCAAATTTTTACTAATTATCTATGTAACAATGCAGGGTTTCATTTGGATACCTATTCTTTCAATTTATCTCAATATCGATACCATGAGTCCAACACGAATAGAATATAATACCGATTTAGGTATTCACCAGTCAAGAAGTGACTGCAACCGATTTGACGTTGGTGCAGCATTTTATGAAGAAAATTCCCATCGCTCTTCCTATTCCCATGTAAACAAAACTTTAGATAGGTAATTTAACACAAGTTCATGCAATTTACCCTTTTTATTACCTGTTGTCCTTCGCACAGGAAAACCAACAGCTGTTATTCACCGGAAAAAATGAGTTAACTACACGTTCCAAAAACGAGCTGCAGTGTGGGCAAAAGTATGGATGTTTAGTTCAACACCAAATTATCCCGTCATATTACATGCATTCTTATTACGGAGCACTTGCAACCTGCACGCACATGAATACTATACCAATATGGCAAGGTATTGTGGAGAGGATACGATTTGTGGATAGATATTTATACGCCATGACCCAGGTAAATTCTTGCAACAAAGTTGATTTTCTACAGTTTTCCCAGATTTCATATTCATGCTGTTCAAATTCATCACTATAGATTTTGGAATCAAATATACGGATCGTAAATGGGATTTCTGGAATACTGAAGCCATTGAAAAAACACTTCAAAAAAATTCCTACCTCAGGACAAGAACTATATTTAGATCAAAAGAATAAAAATATCCCCGTTCCTATGATCTTCTATAAAATTATCGATTATCAACTTAAAATTCCGCTTTCGCACGGTGGAATAAGACCGTACTTTGCAGTAGTGGTTATTCATAATGATCCCACTTCAGAGGCTAGCAAACAAAGAATTTGTGAAAGCTGGAAAACAGTAATGGGATGGGAAGATATAGAGAATGCTGAATTGTCATCAGGTTTGACATACGTTTGCGGACTCAACAAAGATGTTGCTTCAAAATTAAACTTGCTTGATAAAGATAACGTCGGAGATGATGATGAAGTCCCCTTGAGATTGCATGATTTGTCCACTTACGACTTTGAAGTTGGAGACTATGAACGCCGAGATAGAAAATCTGATATTAGAAATAAAATCAAAGAATTATTTGGAGAGAAAGGAAATTAATTGACGTTGAAATGATTGGATTCTACATTTAAAACTGGGTGATATGAGTGTGTGTTGCTTCATTTGCTATGCTTTTTTCTCAAGTTCATACACTCATCATAAATCACTTCTTTAGCGCCTCTGTACAGGGTTTTCTAATTTGGGTGCACCACCTTCAAACTAAAGATGCAGCTACACATAAGTACCTATATGCATGTTTGCCGACATCTAGATTTGAAGGGACAAAGTTATGCATCAATCATATAAGTTGTTTCAAAATGTTGTATTTTTACTGATAAGTGATAAAATAGATAAGCAATTTTTTTCTAACTTTCTTGATAGAACTTTTCAAGCACTACAAAATGAGTTATATTCATGTTTTGTCAAACTCCCAAACTGAAAGAACTACACAATGATTTGAAAATTTGTAGACTTCATAGCTCCTTCAATTTTCAATTTATGCAAAATTTTGTGATCTATTTTTTGTTGAGCATTTTGAACTCTACAAAATCAGCCAATAATGTTTTTCCCAACTTCAAAATTAAAAACATGAGAGACCAAATTAAATTTAAAAAATTAATGCCACTTTTTATCTTTTCAATGGTTGTATCTCCTTCAATTTTAGAGTTAAGAAAAACATGAATATGACTCATTTTGTAGAGCTTGAAATGTTCCACAAAATAGTTTTGAGAATGACTAGTGTATAACTTACCCCTTCATAACTAGGGGGCAAAAATACATGCAGTTATGTGGTGTGGGTAGCTACAACTCTGGTTTGAAGGTTTTGCACTCCTACTGCAACACCCTATAAGTACAGTATTCTACTCTTATTAATTTATATTATTTATTTATTAATATACTCAATAGATAAATTAATATTTTCAAATAAAATTATGAAATTAGAAAGCATATCTATTATTTTCTGAAAGAAGCTTGCCAAATGTACTTAGGTATGTAAGTTTTTTGAAAAAATTCAAACATTTTCATTTTTCAAGTTTAAAATTTGTTATTGATGGCAAAAAGTATTGCAAACAATTGAGTTCCAAAAACACATAGGACTGGACCAGAATTTAAAAAAATTTGGAATGCCTATAGATACTTCATCGTGAGTTGTAACTTAGTGCAGAAGAATAAAAGATTTTCTTTGTTTTTATTAAAACGATGAAGAGAAGGGAACTGAAACAGAGTTAAAAATTTCTCAATTTTTTTTTGGAGTGAGTCGATATTGTATGTGTTTATCCAGCTAGATTAATTTGTACCCAAATCTCAAAGAGAATTATCAAAGTTTTTAAAATTCTATTCAAAATTGTTTCCATTCCATACATTACCTATGCACCTACCTACTCGTAACTTCAAGTCACCGCTTCTTTATTATTCCTGAAAATCGACAAATTGGTTTAGATTTCATATGTCATAAATTTATCCCATCTCCTACGTCTCGTATTGGTTGCCCAAGCTAGAATTATAAAGCATTCTCCGTCAAAATGTCTCTGCACTCAGTTTCGACCCACATAAGTAAGTATAGCAATCTACATTGTTTTATACTTGTTTCTATGGTATTTTACTATATTTGTGTTTAGCATTGTCTTTGAATCAACTGAATGCGACAAATGTACCTAAATTATGGATTTATTTTTCTGTTGAAATTGAAATCTTCATAAATTTTCATGAATTTTTTTCTCTGATGAAATACGGTTATGTTGAATGCTGTTTTCATACAAAGTACTTATGTAGTATGCAGGTAACCAAATTATTGAAATAAAAACGTTATGCTTGTCAGTCTTATCGTAGATACCTACATATGTACCTACCTACCTAAGTCGTTACATTGGTATTTATTCAGCTTGCAGTAAAAAAAAAAACACATGACGATGTTCAAAAGACATGACGCAGCGAACGTGCGAATATGTAGATGAGTAATTTTGCACCAATATTTCTTTCTGACTCTCGTAGGTTATTACCAATGTGGATTTATGCGCCAAACAATGATCTTCAATATGTTGAATATTTGTTATTTTACTATGTTGAGTTTTACCATCAATTTTGTTTTGATTAAATCAGACAGGGGTAAGTTGGAATCCGGGTTTTATTCATTTTATAAAATCTCCTTCTTGCACCTTTTTTAGATGCAATAATCCATGAATTGTTTCAGCTCTTTTATTTAACCTAGACCAAAACTTGCTCATTGAGAAAAAAGGGGGAATATTTAGTGATAAAGCGGAAGCTGAAACTGTATTCCAGAATTGTGCCGCCGCGTGTCCTCCGTTGACTTTAGAAGAAGTAAAGTACAATTTAAAAAAGTCTGTTAGTAAAAACGTTTTGCTTCTACAGAAAATATATGATGTACCTGTAAATATGGATAAAATTGAAGTACCTGTGTGTATGGGATCTATTGAACCTTCGATCGTTTTTGATAAACATTCAGGTCTTCTTGAGACTGGTTATGAAGTTAGTATGCATGTAAATTGTATTTTTTATCACATTTCTGGTAGTAATATTATTTTGTGAATTATCCTAACCGGTTCTAAATCTAGATTCATGATACAAAAAATATTGTTGATCCTTCACAACTGAAAACTAAAATTGACAAATTTTTACCAGTAAGTAGATAATGTTACTAAAGTTTATTATGAAAATTACAATCACACACAAATCCTATACATATCTGTTATTCCTTGAACAGCTCTATCCACCTTGCTTCTTCAAAAACCCTAAACCTAAAGAAGTTCTCAAAAGTTATTTAGAGTCAAATGCAGAAAATCCTCCATCAGAAGAAAATGCTGAGGTAAATGTTTTGTCATTAGTATAATTTGGATCTATTGATATACAATTTTTAAGGCTTAGGTATTCACAATAGCCCTAAAGTTTTTGCTTTTTAATTTTCTCTTAATCCATTTAAGCATTAAGAGAAAAACAAAATGTAAAACGTTTAAGGCTATTGTGAACGATGATTTATAATAATTCAGAGGACAAATTATCCAACTGTTGCAGAATTTCATTTGGGTGCCTGTTTTATCAATTGATATCAATATTGCTACTATGAGTCCAATACAAATAGAATATAATCCTGATTCTGGCATCCACCAGCCAAGAGACAATTGCTACCGGTTTGATGTGGGTAAAGAATTTTATGAAACAAAATCTCCCGATTTTTTCTATTCTCGTGTAAGCTCAACTTTCTCATTATCAACATATACCTATCGCAGGTAATTCAATATAGTTTCATACTACACTTTTATAAATTGTTGTCCGTCACACAGGAAAACCAAAAGCTGCTATTCATAGGAGAAAGTGAGTCAACTACAAGTTCCAAAAAAAAACTGCCTTGTGGGCAAAAGTATGGATGTTTGGTTCAACATCAAGTTATCCCATCGTATTACATGCACACTTATTATGGATCTCTTGCAACCTGCGCGCACATGAATACGGTACCAATTTGGGAAGGTATTGTGGAGAGGATAAATATAGTGGATAGATATTTATACGCCATGACCCAGGTAAGAATTACAACAAAGTATGATTTTTTACAGTTTTCCCAGAATTCATACGGGTTTCTACTGTTTAAATACATCACTATAGATTTGGGGATCGAGTATACATATCATAAATGGATTTTCTGGAGTATTCATGCCACCCAAAAAAAATTTCAAAAAAATGCCTACCTCAGAGCAGGAACTGTATCTAGATGAAAAAAATAAAAATATCCCAGTTCCTACGATCTTCTATAAAATTGTCGAATACAGAATCAATATTCCGCCTCCTCGGCCCAACACAGAACATTACTTTGCAGTAATAATTATTCATAATGATCCCACTCCGGTATCCAGCGAACAAAGAATTTGCGAAAAGAAGAATATAGTTAGCGGCTGGGAAAGTATACAAAATACTAAATCGTCATCGGGTTTGACATACGTTTGTGGATTCAATAAAAATGTTGCTTACAAATTAAACTTATTTGGAAAAGAAACCATGAGAGATAGAAGTCCCTTGATATTGGATGATATGCCTAGTTACGACGCTAAAATAGAGAAATATTCATATGAAGATGGAAGATTCGATATTAGAGATAAACTCAAAGAATTATTTCCAAACGGAAAAGATTAATTGATGTTGAGATGACGAATTAACGATTCAACATTGTTGGTCTAGATAGGTACCTACCTTACTATTATTGTTGCGTTTCAAATACGATACGAAGAAAATTTTTCTCAAACCTAATTTTACTTATGCATCTACCAATCTTTGTTTCATTGTGCATTAAATTGAATAATTATTACCTCTTGATTTTATTTGATTCATTTTTGGGAAATTTAATCATTGAATGAATACTTCCAAGTATTTAGTTAATCATTCTTTAAGGCAGTGATGAAGTTGATAGGGGCAAAAGGGAGATGAAATTCAACTGCATATTATCAAGTATCCGCCACCTGAAGTCTTCTGAAGGTATTTTTTGCAGGGGTGCAAAGAAATCACTCTTCAAAAATGTTCATTTTAAAAGTTGATTTAATGAGGGAGTAGGTGTACTAATGACGAAAAGTATTGCAAAAATAAAAGAGACCTAAAAATATGAACGAATGAACTGAAATTTAAAAAAAAAAACTTGAATTGAATATACCATTATGAGGTGTAACTCCACGTAGAAGAATAAGAGATTTCCTTAAAATTTTTGAGCAAGTTTTTGGAGTGGGAGCCGGTATTAGGTATACCCACGTACTAGCCCAGTCAGACTATTTGTTACCTAAATTTTAAAGAGAATTATCAAAATTTTGAAAATTGGTACTTATTAAAAATTGTTTCTTGTCATGCCTTTAAATCGTTAAGTAACCACACTTTTATTATTCGCCAAAATCCATAAGAATTGATTTAAATGCCTCATTTCATAAATTCGATCCATATTCTATGCTGGCTGCTTAAGGAAATTACCTATAGTTGTGTATAAAGCATTCTCCTGTAACTCTAGACTTGAAGTCAGTCAAAGATCCCAGCAAAGTACGTACATACCCACTAGGGTGGAGCGGATTTTAAAAATGTTTTTCGATTTCGCTAATTTTTTTGATATGTTGTTCATTTTGAGTTGAAAACTCTCCATAGAAATTTTTAGCTCCCTAGGTCACTCTGGAGGGGAGCTATGGTGCCTCAAACAGGGGCCATTTTCGAAAAAATCATGGTTTTTTGAGTTTTAGACCCCCAAAACACCCCTAAACAAAAGCTCTCACGCGGGTTTCTAGGTGCAATTTGAGTTTCTGCGTCGACCTGAATAGTTGTTTTTTCGATTTGAGGCCGTTTTCCATTCCCCCGGAATGATTT
>FIZU01032615.1:0-21471 GCA_900064475.1 Pseudococcus longispinus
ATCCTTCCTCCATACATTTTCACTTGTTTCAAAATTTTCCCCCAAATATCCGTTAGTTGGGAATTTTTTACCTGAAAATCGCGTTTTTTCGACCTCCTGGTGAAGGGGGGTGAGGGGCGAAAAAATTTTTTCCACCAAAAATGTTTTTTAGGGTCCCCTAACACTATACTAAAATTTTTCCAAAATCTGAGGACAGGGGCATTTTGCCCTCTTAATGGAGGGTACCCTTTTGCCCATTACAAATCAAAGTTATAAAATTGCCTATTGGAATCTCACAAAGGCTTTCGATTATCTTTCAACTCGTTTAGGCAGTTTTAGTATGAATTACAGGGACTTAACCGGTTGTGTTGACCTAACGAACTTCACCGCGCAACCACATCTAGGAGGGAGAGGAACACTGATTCAAGTGCTTATTTTTTATTACCACTATGGCGAACAAAATAGCAAAAATAGAGAGCAGTGTAACCACTTCTTGAAATTTTACAGGAAAAATAAAACACGTGGGATCCGTACAGACCCCAGGGAACATTTAAAGGGATAAGTTATACTCTTAAGTTGAATAGGCGTCGACGCGACGCTCGCTGAAATACACATCGTGTAAACACCATAGAGTAAACTCTCCGCGTATCTGTACAAAATAACAACGAAAAACTACAAAATTTTATTGCAATACACAGCTAAAAGGAGAACAACACAACACAAAACAAAAAACAAAACAAAACAAAAAGAAAAAAAGAAAAATGAAAATCATGTAGCGAAAAATTGGTAACATTTACACTGCGATGGGATTCGATCCGATGAAAAAGTTGCGTAAATTATTCGTAGTTTAGGTCGGCTCGTGAATAAGCGAATCGCAAGGAAATATAAGTATGTAAATAGATAGGTAGGTAGGTAGACATAAAACGCGAAATGACAACGAAACCAAAGTAGGTAGTCAGCAGTCACTAGGTAGGTATGCTCGTATTTGTGACTACATGTATAGTAACTAGAATGAGTGGGTACTAGATAGTAAGCACCGCAGATTAGATTGGCACGTTACATACAAAACCTACACGAACTCGGGGTAACAGTGGTAGTGACTGTGATCGGTTAGCCGACTACCAGTACCTAGCCTAGTACTCGTACATGGACTACATGGTACATACGCATACATGCCTACGATGGAACATGAAACTGCAAGCTCGAAGATCGAGACGTTTTCGTAAGGTACAAGTTAGTAAGGCAGGATCGCCGACTCGAGTCTCATCGTTTCGTCACTTACTCCCTAAAACAACAACAGTCGCAATTAGAAAGTGAAAAAATGTCGCGAGCACAGAGCAGATGACATTGCAATTTGCAACCGCAGCTAAGCGGCCAGTTTCAGTTTGTTTTGAACCTTTACCAATACCTATTAGGTAGGTCTACAGGTGATTAACATTTAACATGCGATTGCGAAAAGGTGCGTATTGCGCTGCGTGTGTGTAAATGAAAGAACAGAACGGCCGCAACAGTCAGCAGATACCCAAATTACTTATTCCATTACCATCCAGCGCGGCGCAGATTTGCGCTGAGGAGTGACAGCCGATGGTCGATAGGTAGGTGGTAACTGGTAAGTACTTAATTAGCAATATGAGGATACGCTAATCTACGTGTGGCGTGGCGCGTTATACGTACACGTACCTACGCATGTACCTACATAGATCTACCTAGCATTTACTACCTACGATGTCTGCGAACTAGATAGAGAACATAGATAAAAGAGAGTAAAAAGCGCGGATAATAACGAAGCACGATCGTTGATCAATCATCAATTATTCAATCGTTCGTCAACAGCTAACTTATCTACGTATCGATAGGGTACGTCTAATGAACAGGTAAGCTCGTATACCTGCGTACGAATATCTCGCGGCATAGAAAAGAGTGCGCCAAGATTGCTGTCAAAGGCGGTGGTGGCAAACCCGAACCTTTTTTTTTGAGGTCTCGGGTTACGGGTTTCAAGTTTTGAAATTTTTGAAAATCAATCGGGTTTAAGGGATTTAAGTGTTTTTTCTTTGTCGAGCTTCGCGTTCAGGGTTAGTTCGGGTTGCCAGCTTTGGTAAAGAGTAGAATTAGAAAACGTTCAAAATTAATCCGAGTGGGGAGATTTTCTTGTAGCATTTGAACATCATCCACAGTCAAAATTATACACTATTCTCGACTGTCATGAAATGAACGAATACTAAAAATGCAACGGAATAAAATTTATTGCACGCAGCTAAAAGCGTAAAAGTATACATAGGATAAAGATGCGAGGAAAAGTGGAAAAAAAAGATGACGAAAACAAGTAAAATCCGATCAGTCGATTTCCAGCAGATATACTCTCGCGACAGTCTATTATGGATTTCGGGCACTCGCTACTAAGATATCACAAACGTTAGGTAGGTAAGTAATGTTAGTACATACATATTTAACGAAAATGAACATCGAATACTACACAACACTGTGCCACGAAACACGTAGGTATTTAATTTAATACTTACAGGTAGGTAGGTAGGTAGGTAGGTAGGTAGGTAGTAGGTACTTCATATTGGGTAAAGCAGGTATTACTTATGTATGCGCGATCCGCATTACTCGAAGATAAAATTAAAATCGTACCTACGATACAACATTACGTAGACTACGTAACACTACAACACTACCTAAGTAAAGATAATAGTAGGTAGCTAGGTACTTTGGTAAGCGATAACGATAAAGGTAACAAAATGTAGATAATAAATGACTACGTTTGTACCTGTACGTAGTAGGTCTAGTACTGGGTAGGTACTCGAAGGTAGGTACTAGGTATTCGGTAAACTACGCCATCGCAGTTGGTAAAGGTACAGCAATTACGTGATACAATATAAATACATCTACATCTACTTGTACAAATACATAGGTACCTATAGTACTACGAGTACATACATTACATACGTATACGAACACTGGGTATAGTCGATGTCGAGGCGCGCCGACGCGCGTAGAAAAACACAAACAAAAACAACGATAAAAGTAAAATATAAAAAATAGAAAACGAAAACAAGAAACAAAATCTAAGTACTAGTTACGCAGCCAACTTTACGTAGGTACGAGTATATCTACGAATATGGCTAATTGGCTATCTATCGACTGCCGTGGCCGTAGCTACATTTCGTAAATTTATAGCTGCCTACTATGTACTTACGAGTAGATAAGAGTACGTATATACGTACGCTTATTACGTAGATGTAAGTACCTACTAGGTAGTGAGTACATGCGTAAGTTGGAAAACAAAAGATGCGTAAAAGTAAAGTACCGAACTGACTACGTGTAAAAAGTCGATATGTATACAAAATAGCGTGCAATGCGTACGTGCGTAGAGCACGCGTGCTTCTGCTCTACTCGCGCTAGCTCGCTACAATCACAGCTTCACATTCACAGTATTCACAGCCACAGCTACGTTCGAGTTAGAGCAAAATAAGCCAGCGAGGATACAAGTACGAGCAATAATTCGTAAATGGAATAAGTAGCGAAAAAAAACTCGCACAAACATGCTGCCAAGTAAATCAAATGCACGAACGCGTCGTTAGGGGGCAAATTTTCAAAACATTGCGTTGTACAGTTACGCGATGTACCTGCGGGTTGCGGAGTCACCAGCGTAATCTCGAATCTGCTGCAGAAGTCTTTTTTCACCGGTGCTTTCGCCGCTTCGGCGGCATTACTCGTCGTGTGGGTGGGGGTGGCGACAGCGTCGACGTCGGTGCACTCGAACGTGTTTCTCGACGGCTGGGAAAACTGCTGGGAAACGCGACGCTCGAAAGATGGTAAAACCTCTTCGCCTAAGTACGACCGTTGGGCACATTCGTTGTCGTCATCGTTGTCGTTGTCTGGTACGTCACGATCGGATGCGCGACTCGCGTCGTCTCGGACGATGCGACACTTTCTAGCTGAATCCGGCGTATTCGAGGTACTTGATACGCCCGACGAAGAATTCTCCGTCGTTTTGTCGCATTTTAAATTGACCCGTCCCGTCGTTGGCTCCAGCGGTGGCGGCGACGCCAACGGCTCTTTCCGAACGTCATTCCAATTAAAATCGGGGCACGGTTGGACGACGTGAACGTGGATGTGGTCCCCGAGCCGGTCGCGATCGCCTTCCATCGTACCATTCCCACGATTCGTACGCTTATCAACATTTTCGAGCCGCTCGGCGAGTTTTAACTGGCGTCCGTTATCGGCGACGAGATGGCCAGTCTCATTCCGCGCATTTTTCGCTTCGGTCGCTGCGCCGTGACCGATTTTAAAACCGCTCAACGTTATAGGTTTGTGAACGACGACGCGTTTCGCGAATAAGTCTCCGTGGACGCCGTTACTCGACGTTAAAGTCGTCGACGGTACAGTCTCCGACTGCGTTTGCGTTTTCGCCTCCAATTCGCGTAACTTTATTTCCAACGCTTTGCCCAGTGCTCGCGTTTCTTTCGCCACCAAGTTCAACGTTTCGTCGTCGTCGTCGTCGCCGTCGTCTTCATCGCAGCATCCGCCAAACTCACGCTCGTTCGGTCGCCATTGCCGCCACTCATCCGAAATACTCGGCAAATGAGCGTAGCTGGCGTATTTGTGGTCGGACGGGACGTGGATGCTGGTCGTGTCGAAAGCGGGATCGACGGTGACGTGATCGCTAGTTGAACGTTGCCCCAGCAACGAGACCACGTTCGCTGACAACGACCTGATGGCTCGTCGTTTTTTGAAAGCGGCGGCTGGCACCGGAGCTCGCGCGTCCGACTCGTTTCGAAAATCTTTACGCAAATTCCTGTAGGCCAGGTCGTCTTTGACCACGTCCGGAACGCGACTCGGATTGAAGGTGGAGCGGTACTTGTCGGAGGGAATGGCGTGCAGGTAATCGCTGTACGGAGCCGCCGGCACCGGACTCAGGGGTATGCCGAACGGCGGTTGCGGATCGGACACGCGCAGCGTGTTGTTGGTATGGCGTATATTGCGGAAGACGACGTCATCCAGCGTCACGTCTGGTTCTTTGGCGAAGGGCGGCGGCGTGGAGGTCGGTTGCACGTCGACCAGCGGCGGCGGAGAAAGCGTGGCCGACATCAACAAGAAGCTGCCGGACTGCGACACCAGGTTCGGGTTGCTTTTTACATCGCCGCCGTTATCGTTGCGGCGTAACTTGCGGTACGCCATGTCGTCGGTCACCGCGTCCGGAAACGCCGAACGTCGACTAGTCGGCAAACGTGGCCGATTCGGCCGATTTGGCGAACGAGGACTCGCGTCCACGCCGTCCTCGTCTTCGTCTCGGTAGTCGTAACGCGGGTGATGCATTTTCAACGCCGCCTGCAAATCTCGGCGATCCGCCCTGTCCAGCAGATCGTCGTCGCTCAGTTTTAAACTGTCGTATATTTCTTCGAGTTCGACCAACGCTTCCTCCAAGTTACGCGGTTTCGGCTTGGACGGTAAACTACCGCTGGCCGAGACGCCCGTGTTGGACGCAGACGTCTCGGCCACCCTCGACGCAGGTTTTGTGCGGACCGATTTGACGGGTAGCGAAGCCGTTGTGCCAGCTTCGATGCCGAAGTCGCCAGCTACCGGAATACCAATTTCGTTGGCTTTACGCAACCACCGTCCGTCTCGATCAACCGAGTCGGCGTGCCACGGGTTTTCCGCGCGTTCGTTCGTCGAAGGATATGCGGCCGGCTTTTCGTCGGCGTATAAATTTCTATTTATGTAAACGTCGGATCGAAGCGGCTGCGTCGCCCCGTAACCGTCGCTATTTTTCGGATACGAACGCCCACCGAAAACTGGAAAAACATTGCGACGCGGCGTTCGCAGCTCCCCGTGCGATTGTGACTTATAACGGGCTGCGCTCAAATTATCGTTAATATCACCCTCCTCCTCCTCGTCACCGCCTTTGTGGTTGTTGTTATTGTTGTTGTTGTCGGCGTAGTGTTCGTCCATGTCTCTGCCGCTGCCACCGTACTGTATAAAAGATGAAATTTCTTTCTGTCTGGCGTTGGCATCGAAAGCGTAAGACGACGGTCGATTGGTGTAGGGGTAATTTCGAGCTGTGACCGCTGCTGAGGCCACAGTTTTACGATTGGGATTTCTGGGTGGCGGCGATGGAGGCGACAACGTTTCGCAGTCTTGGTCGCGACGGCGCGATTCCAAATCGAACGAATAAGGTTTACAAGTAGACGGCAACGAACAAGACTGGAAAGTTTTCGGCTTGGCTAACGGACTACTCATCGGACTAGAAGTGGCGCTGCGAGTGCGAGCGGTATACCGCATCGGGTAATCGTTAGACTGCTGGTACACCACTCGAGCGAACCATCGACTTTTGGGACTCGCGGCCATGGATGGCGGCTGCGACGGATCGGCATTCGAGAACGAAGAGCCTGCCGCCGTCACCGCTTCGTCGTTTGACTGCCGACGCCGGTTGACGCGACACTTTCGACTCCGAGAGCCGGGACCGGGCCCGAAGCCGGTTCGCGTCGCGTAGTCGACCGGTTGGAATCGCTGCATTTGCAACGAACAGTTGGAATTTCTAGACGACGACGACGGACGCTGCTCGTCCGAGCTGCTGGAGTCGTCGCGTAAACGATCTCGCATCGCTTCCGCTCGAGCCTTAATTTTCGATTTGTCGTTTCGCCGAACGACCGCGTCCAGCGAGCCGCCGCTACCCGCGTTCGCCCGCCACCGGTCACGTGTCCTCGGCTCTCGATTGCACGGCGACGCTTCGCCACCGCCGCCGTCGGCCATTGTCGCATCGAAACGATTACGTTTTATCACATTCGGACTAGCATCGTATAATTGTATGTCGTCGGGGCGGCTAGCGCCAACGCCGTTACGCGTTCGCGGACTCGACAAATCGTCTTTTGGCAAAACGATAGCTTCGAATTTGCCCACCACTTTGCGACTGCCGCCGTTGTTGCGGCGACGCGAATTTCGAGACAGAAATCCCGTCTTTTTGCCATCCGTCTCGCAACTGCTGTCTGTGTCGCTGCTTTTGGCGCGATGTTTTTTAAATAGTCCGCTCAGAGACCACTTTTTCGTTTTCTTTTTCTAGTTTTCGGATTTCGTCGCCTGGTCGATACCGCCCCCCTTGCCCAGCACGGTGTTTCCAAAGTCGTCGCGATAACATTTCCCGACGACGGCGTTATCGATGGTTCGTCGCTGAGGCGTGAATCCGCCATTTTCTTCGGTTTCCACGTTTGCGCGGCGCATTTCGGATCTACTTGGCGTTGGCCGTCTGTGGAAAAAAAAACATTCGATGAATAAATCAGAAAAAGAAAACGACGCATTACCGAGTTATTAATATCTTAAAAGTGGTAACTGCCGACGACTTTTAAAAAGTAATACAACTTATCCAATTCACGTACCACGTACTCTAATCCGCAGTTTACTCCCGCGCTATTACATAATGAATCAAAATTCCATCCTATATCTACAAATACATAGGTGTATTATATATTCAGTCAGCTGCGAGCCATCCTACCCTATGAAGACAACTCCTTTCTTCTCACCTCGCTCGCTCGCTTCTATAGAGAGTTAGGTAAAGGTACCACCGTGTCGGATTTTCCGTGAGAAAAAATTATATGCTGTACAGAAATGAAACGAGTACGACTAGGTAAAAGTACGTACTTCTTTTCGTACCCCCTACCCTCACTTGAATGAATTTTATGACCTTTAGAAACGTGTCAGTTGCAGTCGTGGCAATCGGATCCAACGAAAACGAAACATAAGAAGTACCTAATACACTATGTATGCGGGTTAAGTTGTATCGCTTATCCCAGTTTGTCAACTGAATGCATAATAATCATCCCCTGCATCGCAACAAAGAAAAGGAGAGAAAAGGAAAAGGTACAGGTAGGTACATAGAAAAGAAGGTAGAAGTACAGAAGAAACGTATAACCGGCGCGGCTTAATACGTACGTAAATCGGAGAACAAGGACGTGGGGCACCGAAGAGGGATGTTGGTTAAAGGCTAACTAAGATTAAAAGGGTTGTTGTTGGAAACCGGTCAGTTCGCGTCGTCTCGTACCTACTCATCGTTTCTACCCTTCCGAGTGAAAACTACGCAGCAGCACAGCGCCAAATCTTTTATATACGACACCTTTGTTTACTGCCTTACCTATACAAGACACAGCGTAACGTACTAAATGCAACTTGCAAGTACTCTTGGAATGTAAGTATTTGCAAGTACAGAAACAGTCTACGTACCTGGGACCTGCTACATACGTGCTTGGCAATAACCCAGCAAGGTCTGGATAGGGTATCGTTTTGAACAGTAAAATGTTTGGTAACTGGTGTACGGGCAATGGACATTGAACAGTACGACGAGTGACATGGACGGACGGATAGAATGGTAGGTAGGTGGAGTACTAACATGTGAGATGATTAACTAATATATAACGCGTAGGCTAGCTAATCGAATATCTCGAATCAACCAGCGAACGACTCGCTCGCGAGACGAGCAGCGGCCGAGCCGCGATTTGAAATACAACGGAATAGGAAAGAAGCGAAACAAACAACCGATCCCGTTGAATTTTACAATCCGGTCAAGGTTGCGGCGCCGGCGCCGCGCCGCACCGCAATACCTTGATCGTGGTCTCGTTTCGGCGTCAAATGCAGGTAAACGGCACGTAAACCGGAAGAATGTGCACGATGGCAGCATCTCGCGACTCGCCTACGTATACAAGACAGTATAGATACTCGACACTCGTAGGTGAGGCCTACTAGCCACAACAACCAAGTTGTTATAGATAACCAGACTCGCGCCGCGGCCGGATGGGTCAGCAGTTCAGCTGAAATGTTTCCGCGGGTTTTGCTGTGTAAGCTGCAACCGTTTCAACAGCAATACTGCCGGAAAAAACATACGCACGCAACCGATTAAAAATCTATTTCGCAGACGGCCTGTAATCAACAGCGACCAGCTTGGGCCTCACTCGTACGAACATGAAAAAGAATTCTGTCATCTAATGTACGCTTTTCACTCGGATGCAAATCGATTTTCAACGAGAGTTGAGACGATATGTCGTCGTAGGCCTATATCATACATCATACGTAATCATAATTACTCGTGTACCATAGGATAAGTGCAGACTGCAGGTATCCGCAGCCGCAGGTCATCGAAGCGTATCGTCATTTCGCCAAGCAATTGCGCTTCGTTACGTTGGTAGCTCGGAGCCGCCACCGCGCCGTCGCACCGGCTTTCGGCCATATTACCTATGTATACCACCGTATACCTATTGGCTATTACGTAGTACCTATTCTCTTATCTTATCTACCTAACAAACAACCATCTAAGGTAGGAAATGCGGCTAATGAAAGCAAAATTCCGTCGAATAGGTATACACCAAGATATGCGCAGAGAGAAAAAGAGCGAGACGGGAAGTGAAAATTTACACTTTTTATTTTAAACGAGATACGATGCGATTCGTTTCGGTTCAGTTTGGTTTTGTTCCATAAAATTAGCGGACACCGCAAGTTGCAGTTACAATTATGATTAGTCGATTACGATTACGAAAGAAGACCATCCATCGCTAATACCATATACGTACGAGTATACCTATACTGTAGAAGAGCTTCGCGCATCGTACAGTCTACAGTTGTGCACCTGCGGTAGTTTTCGGCTTTTCTACGCCGCGCCGCTATCCTCTACCAACAAGCTAGTCTACCTTTTAAAGGACTACCTAGACCTACAGGTATCTAGTGTCTGCTAACTGAACTGTATTTATCGCTTTCACTATTCGTAATTATTTGAAGACAGCAAGCCGTGTCGCGTCGAGTTGGATCATTTTGCGCAGATGCCTTATACTACCTATGGTACTCGTTGACGTCGCAACTCGCAATTTCTATAGCAAACAATGCAGTTAGGTAGGTAGGTACTCGTAATAACCGTAATAGACGAAAATAAGAAAACTATGTTTGAAACAAAACAAAAATTAGCCGAGAATACGAGCACATCTATATATCTCGCATATTACCTACCGAATGAAATCAACGTGTAATAAAGTGGAAACAAATAAGTACAAGTACAACTTTTAACCTTTAACCGCTGTTCTTACCTAGCCTAGCTAACTACTATCGTATTAACGGCGATGACGTACCGACCGATAAAGAAAGCTGTTGGAGACTCGAAGCTCTCCTAATACTAATTTCAATCTAAAATTTTTTCATTGTCTAAGGCACCGCTAATTTACTTAGGTATAACTGATGAGACGACGACGACGCGACGCGATCAAGTATTCTCATCTTGTCATCTGTATCCGTATGTAGGTAGGTGTACAATTGTACGCTACATACGTCATACAGATACAGTAAGTTCTTTGAACGAATGATTGGGAAATAACAAGACCGTCGAAATTGTTACACCTTGGCTTTTACAGAGGATAACAGATCTGGTTAGGTAGGTAGTAGATACTACAAAATTGCATGTTTAATTCGTCTTATAGGTAGGTATAGTTGAATACGATGTATAGCGTACCTACGTACTACGGGTCTAGGTATACAATTGGTACCCTAGTTATGTTTAAATAGGTAGATGTACCTCGTACAAGAGAGACTCGGTTGAAATGAGCAACGGATATCAGACAATCTACAGTAACTATACCCAGAGCTGATTTGAGCAGATTTTTTGGGGGGAGGGGGAGGAGGGGGCTGTACAGTACAAAAATGCCGAATTGAAATTTTTTACAAATAGATAGGCACCTAAAATGCGTTCTTAAAAAATTACGGATGCACCAATTCACAAATTAACAGTGTATAGCTGGCTTCTGCTGGGCTTGTTGACTGCTGACTGCTGATAGCGAGTAAAATTGTACGGCTCGAGCTGGCTAAACATCTTCAAACGAACGCGTGCACGTTGGAAGAAAGAGAGAGCGAGAGAGAAAAAAACAGTTTGTTTACGGATGTTGAAAATTTAAATATAGCGTCGGAGACGAAGATGGTTTACGATTTACATAGCTCGCACTCGTCTCGGGTGGGCGCGTTTTTTTCAACATTGCACATCAGCAATTGGGCACCGGGCATCGGGCACCGGGAACCGTATATCTAGCACCTACAATACCTATTACAGTTTACAGTACACGTACGGCCGCCGTACGCGGTACGCGGTCCACGGTCGCATATTTACACACGTCGCCTACCGGGCGCTGCACTGCTCTGCCAATTCATCACCATCGTCATACGTAGGGAATTATCGCCTTGCTCCACTCTCCGAAGGTTCTAACGGAGAAACAAATCTCACACCCGCGAGTTATTTATCGTAGCAGTAGCAGCAGCAGCAGCAGCAATACATCCGTACGTACCTATAGTCATATTATAGTACGTAAGTGTAGTACACTGTGCACGTACCTACACTTTATACTCGGCACATGTAGGTACCTATGTATACGTGCAACGCAACGGTTACGCTATGGTTATGGTAATGGTATCGGAACGAGTATGAGTATCCAGTTCCAGCAAGAGTAAACAGGAGATTTTGTATTGCCTGCTACCTAATGTGTAAGATTTTCTTATCGCAATTCCCAACATACGAGTACGTACTAGGTACTCGTACAGCCGACATTTTGTATCCACACATCGCCGGGTATTATGTACACAATACTTACTTACACACATACGCAAGGTACAAATACGTGTAAATATTACAGCCGAACAGCACTCGCTGCACAAGCTGCCGAAACGGTTTTAAAGAATGCACGCGGTAGAAAAGATTAAAGGAAAGTGAGCAGGTATCGTAGCTATTCGGGGTGATAAACCGAACAAAGGAAAAGTAACGCAATAGTGACCGTTTGATTTTCGAACAACTGACAAAAAATGTTGCCATATTGGCGCAGAAATTCAATTTCAAACGGCATGGCGCAGCGGCAGCAAGTCAAAAATTAGGCAGAAGCAGGATCTTGGGTTTCTACACTCTTCCTGTGAAATCGGCGCGTCTAACAGAGAAAATCCGCGAGTCTCAAAAATTGGAAATGACTCCGTCGAGTTCTCGTGCCATCGTCACATCGTGCGTTACACAGTGATGGTAATCGAGTGATTCGGAAATGGGATCCGGAGAAGTGAGAAGATGCGCGGCTCTGGCCGAACGCAGATCCTTTCGGCAACGCTAAACCCGGGCGCGGGCGCGGCTGCAATGGCTTCCGGGCCCCCAAAGTAGGTACTACGAGTACATAGGCTGCCGCATTGCCCGCGCATCATTTTTGTTTTTTTTCTTAAATTTTTGCCAAAATATAATTTCCAAACACGCGAAGCGCTTCGGTCGCAAATTTCCGGCTAATAAGAACGAGTATAATCGTACAAGTTAAAGTTATACTCTCTACGATTCCAAACATAGACAATGACGTAATAATTTTTGGCAACCGAATCGAACGTGCGTTTTTTCTTTTTACAAGGAAAGGAAATTCAACCCAATTTATCTTTAACGCAGCGCGGTAAAAGGGAAGAGGGGAAAAACGGACAAATTAATAGAGAATACGATAACCTTTCTGCTATCAAGGCTGCGTTTCTGTGTAGTGTGTAGTACGCTGTGCGTCGCGTCGTGCCGTCGGGCGTCCATGTACAGAGACAGACTACAGAATACATCGACGCTACTCATTACGAGCTAAAGTCGCAGACGTACAGCAGATCAGACCCAGAATTACAAGATTGAGACGCGGTTTAATTACTCGGTACTCACGGTGAGTTTGAGTACATAAACAGCGTGCATAATGCATCGTATTTAGGTACCATAAGTAATTAGGTACATTTAGACATACAACCTGCCTCACATACGTACGAGGGGACAGCTATAAGTATATGTAGCTATCTCTTCGCTCATGCATCGTAAGCTTCGCCGATACCACATTTCTTTTTTTCTCAAATAAATTACACAAGGTATTCGAATTCGACCATGTTCCTGATTATTGCCCCTGATGGGACATCGAGTATGGTATACCCAAATGCTTATCTGCTACCTATCACTTCATCAAATTATATTATGGCTGTTCGATAAAACATCCAACCCCATTTTCGGAGTAATCGGAGATTTTTTGCCTACAGTCTGTCTCAACTGAGAAGCAAAACGATATTAGAGCGCCGATGGCAGTGGGCAGGAGCAGAAGGAATGCGGTCATTCCGAGCCAATGTGACGGAGTTTTTAATTTCCACTCCATCGTACCCCCCATACCCCTCGCAAGATCCATAAAATAGAAAATATTGAATAGCATTAATTCAGACCTTGTAGCATACCGTTTTATACGTTTTCGATGATGCTGATCATAACTAGCAACTTACTTTTTTGATCCGACTCCCCATTTCTCCAAACTGAGTCCTATAACTTTCAAAAAAAAAAGAAAAAAGTATGTTGCATATGATTTATTGGGTTTTCAGGGTCGCTAATCTCAAATATTGACTCAGTTTTTCATTTCCACCCCCACCGTAGCTCCAAAATCCCTCGCAAGACCCAAAAATTTAGTGTAACAGGAGCGTTGGGGAACACTGAGAGGGGGGGGGGGGGCAGTGGGGTGGAAATTAAAAAAATGAGTCGATATTTGAGATCAGCGACCCTGAAAATCCAACAGATCATATGCGATATGTTTTTTTCATTTTTATCGAAATTGAGGGGCTCAGTGTGGGGAACTGGAGGTCGAATCAAAAAACTAATTTGATATTCGTGATTAGCATTATTGAAAACATAACTAACGATATGTCACATGACCGGAATTTTGTTTGTTGAAATTTGACCAAAAGGGCCCTCCCTGGTAAAATAGCGAAATCGGCCCTTGACCCAAATTTCCTCAAAAGTGGTCCTAAATGTTACCCGTGATGTAAAAACTCGACACCGAAATTTTTGACCTCCCTCCCCACCCATACTGGAATTATCGCTCCCTATACATATATCGAAACTTCAATGCGATATCTTCGGAGGGATGGGTGAAAAAGTCTGAAATTTTCACAGATTGTGGGCACCATGAGGCTACACTGGTAGGAATTTTTTGAAAAAATTGGTCAAAATTTTCTCAATTTTTCAACACTTGAAAATTTTTTTAAAAATTGCCGAAAAAAAATTTGGGGGTGACATGACTGAATTTTTCTTCAAAATTTTTTAATACCCTTAGGTATAACACATTTTTTTTTCGAGGCCCAAAAACTACAGCAACATTGTTGAAAAAATTCAAAACTGAGAAGAAACGTTTTTGGATGGTATTTTTTATACTTGAAGGGGAAAAAATTTTGAATTTTTTTGGGACCCAATCCTATATTTTGGTGTCATTCCATGAGAAAATTATGCAAAAAAATTTTCTAGCCCGATCGGTGCATAATGCATATTAACCCGTCTCTCAGCGACCACTTCGAAAATGAACAAAAAGAGCGCGAGCTCAGTATTTGCCACGCTCCGTAGTGGAGTAACGTTGAGCTCGGGCTTGTTGTGTTCAATTTTCAAAATGGTCGTGGTCGCTGAGGGACGGGTAAATATCCAGCGATCGGGCTAGAAATTTTTTTGCATCATTTTCTTGAGTGACAAATTTTTGAAAATTCAGCTTTTGAAAAAAATTCAAACTTTGAACTTTCAAAATTTTTTGTTTACAATTTTTCATCCACTTTTGACGCTCTTTACAACTGCGCAAACGGATTTACTCCAAGTCTAACGGCTCTCGATTTATAAGGCTCTAAAGTCGGGTACCTCAGCACGAAATCGCCATTTTATGCAAACTTCGAGGCACAATCTCCCAATCCCCTGAGGAGTGAGGGCGAAACAATGATGGTTCTCTTGCCTACCCTATGGGAGAATCTAGTAAAAAAATTTTGAACAAAATCGCAGGGGGTGATTACATTTCTCCGTCACATTGACATGGAATGACCCAGAACTAAAATGCTCGTTTCGTACCAAAGTAGGGGAGGCAGTGTCGCCATTTCTCCAATTATCTTTTTTCTTCTTATCGTTGGGCCAGACTATAGTACGTTGTTATTAAATCTAAAATCATATTCATATAAGTAAGTACTTCATCTCATTCCTTTTTTCTTTTTTTTTTATTAGTAGCCTAGAATACTCGATCGAAAAATTCATCATCTTTTACGATTACTTAATTGGTTATTCGGCAGATCGGCACCACACTATCAAACCGTGCTAACGAAGAGAGGATTTTTCTGACGCGCACAAACCTACATCTCTATTGATTGGGAAACGTTGTAGGCACAATATCTGGTATCTATGTACTCGTACTCCGGTATCTAGTATCTATCAACGAGTGTGCGTATACGACGATGGGATGCGATGCGATGTCGTATTATGATCTGTTTGACCAAATGGGGAACGGCGACGGCGACGTGGCGCATAACGCGGTGCGGTGCGGTGGCGCTATTTTTCTTTCATGTCGCCTTCATCATTATTCGAAATGAGTACCGACAAGCGAGCCTTCAGTCTTGGAATGCGTATACAGTGTACACATCAACACAACCACAGCTACATAACAACACACACATACACAATAGATGAATACATGTACAGGGCACACTGTCGCTGGGTTGTCCAAGTTGAGGTACCGTATTACTCTTGTACGCGTCCACTGTCCAGCCGTGTACAGAAATAAAAATGCATACCATAGGTACCAAGTACCAACCTAAATCGGTATACTAGTACCAGTACCAGTACCAATACCCATACCCATACACCTAGTACGTCTACGAAATACCTAAGTACCGTATATTATGTACGTATACAGTACATCCAGGTACACTCGTACCTTACCTATAATACCTGCACGGTGCACGCGATTACGTAACATAGATATTACGTATACGTGCCGATACCTTTACTGTACACTGTTGCAGCACCTACTGACTGCTCTTACTGGATGAATCACTTTTCCACGCTTCATTAAAATGCACTTCATTCATTAGCTAAGGACGAAATAGTCTACTCGCACATACGAATATGTAATGTACAAGTACAAGTAGGTATATGCAATGTGCAGTATCACCAGCTACTTAGCGTTAGCTACACACCTACGCAAATTTGCCATGTTCGCGTTAACGTAGGTACACTACATACGGCGGTATAAGAGTACACAATACAAACATACTCGTACCTATACAGTTAGATACCGATAAGTACCGGCGCGTCGTCCGCACTCCTAAAAGGTAGATAGCGACTTGGACTTGGATAAACGTTTTTGAAATTATTCCAAAATTGCCGATCGGCTGACGAGTCCGCCGATCGTCATGCGGGGAGTGAGAGAGAAACACAATGAACACTTTACTCGAATAGAAAAACACGTACTACGCGAAGAATTCGCTGACGAATTTTTTTAACCGATCCTCGTTAGATGATTCGGCAAATACACATATATCTACGACCACGACACCGGACACGTAACACGTATACGCATACTGAAGTAGGTATTTTTAACCATTCGGCGACGAGTAAGTACAAATATTCGTATATGTACGAATATATACCTACTCGTAGGTACCTTTTACCTAATGCAATGCAATGCAACCGACAAAAATGTGGCCAGAAAATCGTTTACGTACCTACGTTTTCTATTTCTCGCCATCAGTCGAATAGCACGTCCAAGGAAAACCGTATTTTTCGACTCTACGGCGCGGCGCGGTCTCAACGAGCGATCGAAGAAATAACAATTCAATTTATACGTATTAAGACATTCGTCGCGTCGGGTCGGGTCCCGTTGGGTCGCGCTTCATCGCCTCTGCCTCTATTCCAACGAAACGGCTTTCGCATCACATTCTACTTTCGGTTTCTTTCTAAGTACATACTTATTCACGATTATAGGTTAACGCAGTTTTCAAATTGACCGCGAAAACCAAAACTGCGTCTGCCAGCGGACTGCGGCCTGCGGCGATGGATTGGAGAAACATCGCAGATCGAGTTGTATGCAGGTGCTAGTGCACGTCCTCGTAAATATGTAGTTTCCCTTTACCTCTAGGCTGTTATTCGTACTACACGCGATATAGTTACCCACAGCACAGCATATATGTATAGGTATACGAGACGAGTTCAAATACCCGAGTTGTTCTTTAATTTGTAACATTTCTTAACGCGTGAATTAGGTAAAACAAAAAATTACTTCATTCTTGGCGAAATTTTCACATATCGAAGTTTTCATCATCGCTCCTGGCGCAGGGAGATGGGACAAATTCGAAATATTCCCGCATAGTTTGAGAGCACTCTGGTTCAGCTTCCTAAATCGGCAAAACACGAAAGTCAACTTTTTTTCAGTTGAAAATGAAACCGTCAAGTACGCAGACAGATACGAGTAAGTGGGGGTGGCAATGTGATACTTTAGCAGGTAACCATAAATTAGAGTATGGGAACCAAGTATGCGCGTCTACGTAGGTAGTTGTACGTTGCACGATGTCGTAGCTCGCTGAAATTGGAACGATATGTAAAAATTCCATGAATTATACGACGGGTCAACTTTTGGCTCGGGTATTTACGAGTACATTTACAGAATAACGCTCGTAGAAAGCGAAATCGAACTTGAAACGTGGAGTATGGCGGCTGTCGACTACACCGATGACCGAACCAATAATGAAGACTTGGTACACGATAGACATCGATGCGGCCCGACGTAAATTGTACAGAGCACAGAGGCATAGACTACGAATACGATTACGCAATGCGGAATGCGATATACATTGTACGTACAGTCTTCGCTACCATCAGTCGTGACATCTTCGGGCTCATCACTCGTCACTCGTCAGTCAGTCTGTCTGCGATGACAAGTCGCAGGCTGCAGCGCAATCGAGAGTCGTCTCGTCGCGGTCGCGTTTCTTACGTAAATCTAAGCATAGCTCTGCTGGTACGGGTACGATATCGGCCGTACGTGAGAGACTGTGGGAACTGTGTGCGCGCGTACGTATTAAGTAACACCAAATAATACACTAATGCTGCGAAATCATACAGCAAACAGGTTGGTAGCTCGGTGTCGCTGTCGGGTCTGTCTCTGTACACGTACACGACATGCTAGGTCTACGTTCTACGAGTATGTTGGTAGAGGTACTAGGTATCCTTGAATTGTAAGTAAATAAGTACACGTAGTTATATACTCGTACATCGCAACGTTACGGGTACGACTAAACTAGCGGTCCGACCTTGAAACGCATCGAGCGATATAATGAGCCGCGATGCCGATGCTGATGCCGGTTATTGTAGAAAAATTTCAGGAAAAATTTCGTAAGAAAAGCCTATCGAAATACCTCTTACGAGATAGCAAATTTACAAAGAATACAAATCCTCTCGCACGAATGCATAGCCAACACATCGTAGATCACACACCACAAGTATAGGTCCTCCAACAGATAAAGTAAGTTCACATCCGAAGGGTACACTGCATGGCATGCCATGCTGCGAATATTGTAAACGTTTTTTAGTATCGATTTTAACGTAGAAGATTAAAGCATTTCGCGGTCCTATCCGCGTTTCGAGCTTTCAACGATTTCGTCAAAGAACAGGGCGGCTTCAGGTATTGCAGTGTTCTCACAACTCGGATGAATATGTACTTTAGCGAATGGAGATTCCGAAATTTGAAAATTTGTTCAATCTTCTTAGGAAGGATCCGCGAACGTAACGGAGGCTACAATTTTTCCCACGAAACCATACGACACAACGTAAATAACATTCGTTTAAATAAAAAGTCACCTCGAACGCCTCCTCGAGATTCACCACAGGACTTGACCTGCCGGACCAACTTCCTAACGTATGTATCGTCGCGTCGTAATGATTAGTAGGTTGGTAATTGGTATCTAATGATTATTTGATTCGATCCAAGTTGAAGAGCACATATGTACTCGGAGTTTGGAAGCGACGGCCAATGAGCAAGCGGGCTAGGGTGCTTTGGAGGTTGAGAAACTAAGGTAAGGGATAAGAAAAGGAGTGCTGATTTTTCACGGTAGACGAGGTGATTCACTATTTAACAGAAGTTGCAGCTCGTTATTGACTCAGCGCGCTGGTGCCACCCTCCCTCTCCCCGGCCTTCAACGAGAACTTCACAAAAACAACCGTGTAAACCTAACAAAGTCGACGGAGTTATCCATTTAACCTACAGGTAACTACTATCGCAGATTTGCGGTATGTTGAAATGAAGAAACCATGACCTTACCTATGAATTAGGTCTGGAAATGTTTGGATCTATATGCAACGCCGAATGTATTCCGCCACTCGTACATTTACGAGTTAGTTGGTATTTCGCGTCGACCGATGCGATCGAATAACCGCAACAATCGCACCATTTCCGCCAAAAGGAAACAAAAATCGAAATCGAAAGAAAAACAAAACGATTCGAACAAATTCAATCGCAATTCGCAACACGATTATGGCTTTCGAAAATATTAAATACGCTACAGTTACACGGCGCCGCACGTGAAATCGGTTCCACCTTCGCCTTCCACACGCGCATCGAACCACGTTACATTCGAATTGAAACTGAAACTAAAGAACCGAACACTCGAACAGCTGCTGTAGTATGTAGTGTGTGTCTTGTGTAGTGTACACCGAAAAAAAACGGTGGGAACGCGCGAAGCGCGATAGACCGCTCTACGTCAAAGCGATAATACCGACACTTTGATGATATACTGCCATTCGCGAACGACTCGTTCGTACTCGATATATACGACGAAAGGACGATAGCAAGCCGGCAAGGTACTCCCGTTCCCGCTCCCGCTCCCATCCAAGTCGCAACGTCTCGTCGACCATAAATAAGTAAATACTGTATACTGTAAACAGCTGTTAATTCCTACCTAATTACTTGACGCGTCGTTGGTGCTCGGAGTCGATGACACTCCAAACCCAAAAACGAAAAAATTGTAACGACTGTTTACGCGAAATCGTAGATAGATACCTATACGATCAGACTCCGTACTCAGGTCCAGGCATACTGGCTAGTGGCTATCTAGTACCTACCTACACTCGTACTTACATTCCCTTCCCATAGACCGTACTTGTTACAAATACCTATATATAAATACTACCTATTCGACACAACTGGCGAATAAGTAGGTATGATTTACCGATGAAAAATGAAAACTCTCGCCAACTGCAACGAGGGAACCAAACATTGAAAATTGAAATACTCGTACCTAGTGAAAACCAATCGGGATTTTAAGAAAACGTGAACGTTTCATCATCAAAAATGAGAAGACCGCCGCACCGCGCCGCGCCTGTCACTGGATGGTCGAGGCGGCATTTTCTAATGTAACGTAGGAATGTTTGCCTACCTTAAAACTACAAGGAAACCAATTTGCGGCGATTGCGTGCCCCTTGGGTTCATATGTCTCGTACCGTCCCGTCGTACGTGCGACGCGGCGTAATCTTATAATTGTATGCGCAATTCGATACCTATTCACTACAGGAACCTACTACCTAATACGTTCGATGAAACGAACAAATTTTCAACTCGAGACAATACTACAAACCAGCCAATTTTCAAAATTCAAATAAGGAAAAAACTTCAGTTCACTACGCGCAATGACCCGACCACAACCTGCGCAACAATAGTCCACACGTGCCCGCGAGGTTTTTGATCCCGCCGATTAAACGCGATACGTAAACGAGGAAAAGACAAACCAAATATAAATATCATCTCTCCGCTCCATATCTACATACTACAACATGCTTCGCCTTTGATTCTCTGTTTTAGTGTTTTTCTTCAAAAATTCCAAGCCTCAAACAAATCAAGTTCAACGTAGAGGTACCATTCCAATTCCCACTCTTCCTGCGTCAATGTACAATTTATGCTCGATGCTCAAAAATGCCAAAAAGCGAATTTTCATAATGAATGTTCGAGTCAGTCACTGGCTCGTTGATGTTATTCGAACTCAATGCACGACGCGATACAACTCGCGTATTAGCTGACTATATACAGTACACACGTATTTAGCCAACTTCGATTGCGTATGTACGAATTTTGTACTTTAGTTTAAGGGGCGTAGGGATGATTATTTTTTCTCAACCAGGATCGGAGCGAGCGCGGGGGCATGGTGCAAGCCTCGTTCCCACCCCAGCTGAAAAATTAGTCGTTTAGTTGGGAATTTGAACTTTGAGTTGAAAAAACTGTAATTTAAAGTGACACATTGCTGAACGAGTTGGAAAAATACCAAATGAACTCGATAGAACATTCTAATCTAAATTGGAAAATTACGATCTTAATTTGAAGGTGTTTGAGAAAAATTAGTTCGAAAATGACGAAATTTAAGCTTTCGGGTGCCTTTTTCTACAAAAATGTTCACCTTGCTTCGCTCGGGCACAATGGATTCATTTCTTTTGATAAAATAATACATATCTTTAAAATTTGTTCAAATAAAATTACGTTTTTTCGATGAAATTTCAGCTTTTGAAAGCCCTTTTTTGCAAACAGTTTCGCTCTCGCATCGCTCGGGAACAATCTCATTTCAACAAAGTAATTTATATATTTTTAGAAATTCTATATAAAATTATTCATATTTTTTTCAATGAAATTTCAGCTCTTAAAAGCCCTTTTCTGAAAAATTTTCGCC
>FIZU01032617.1:0-11147 GCA_900064475.1 Pseudococcus longispinus
TTGTCTTTTTTTGGTCCAAACTGTCATTTTTTGTCAAAATTGTAATTTTTTGGGTCAAAACCGTCATTTTTGGTCAAACTCGTCATTTTTAGTCGAAATCATCATTTTTTTGTCAAAATTGTCATTTTTTGAATCGAAACTATCATTTCAAAGTAAAAATTGTAATTTTTGGTTAAAATCGTTGTTTTTGGTCAATTGTTATTTTTTTTGCCCAACATTCAAGAAAGTTCAAATCAGACATTTTGCCAGGGAGCTTTTTACTTGACGCCGACTTTTAGACATTTTGTCAGACTTCTTGAATTTGGAAACATTTTCGAATTTCTACTAACTTTTTCTACTCGGAATTGATTTTCGAAAAATTTTCAAAAAAATTCCATTACGAAATTCACTCAAAAACATCTGTTCCGCTGGCTTTTAGATATTTTTTCAGACTTTTCTGGACTTGAAAAATTTCTGAAATTCTGACTTTTTTGATTATGAAAAATTTTATGTGGTGGTCAGTTCACCTTTGGACTTGAAGGTATTTCAATTGCTTCAAAATTTGATTTTTATATGTTTGACACACCAGAAAGAGCAAAAGTATATCCCATGCTTTATAAATGAGCAGGGGGTCCAGGAGAGGTTCTAGGGGATTTAGTTTTCGAGATGTTTGACAGTCAAAGTTGTTTTTTGAAATTATTGATTTCATAAATTTCCCATAGTTAAGGATTTTTTCTTGACACGACCCCCCTCCCCCTCCCACCTTCTTGAATTTTCACCATAATTTTGTTCAAAGTGCAATTTTTTCGCTGGACTTTCAAGTTCATTTTATAAGTTATCTTTAAAATCTCTAAACCTCTCATTTGATGAGTTTCGTTTCATAAATTGAAAGGACCGAAGCAAAAAACTGCAATAATTTGAATATTTCAAGGTCACTCGTTCCTAAAACCCCCCTCCCCCGCCTCAATAACAGTCTCAACCCAGCTCATCCAAACCGCACAATTTTCACCATCGATACACATCGAAGGCTAAACGCACCCCAATTACACAATTAAATAGGCTTTCGTCCAAAATTCATTCTCAGCATCTCTGGCGCTCTGGCAATTAACCTGAAACCTTAACTGCCGTACTCGGGGCGGTTAAAAATGACCTTTGAATACTCGCAAACCGTCTCGACGCTTCGGCTCCATTAAAAAGACACCGAAGAAAACGTCCCAACGAGCGAAGGAAAAAAAACGCAACCTCGCACCTTCACTCGTAAAATAATGAGTACATCGCACAAGCAGCGTCCTTTAAAAATCCAATTAAACCGTTCGAGGGTGGCAGGGTCAGGGCGACAATGGAAAAAATTTAAAATTCGCGCCGCAACGGTACGTTGATCCGGCGGTACGAGTAAAAATAATGAAAAAATATTATTATTATGTTACTTTTCTAATAAGGAAATAAAATACTCGCGTACTTTCATCTTCGTATAAGAATCTTCCACCGTTAGCTAAGAGGATAAAAGTGTAAATGGAACAAACAACAAGATGTGAACTTACTATACTGGCACATAAGAACGTATAAATGACGCAATATGTAATAACATAGACCATCTGTTGGATATGACGACGGAGGACGACGCGACGAGGCGTCCGAACTACCCCCCTAATATAATGTAACGTTAAATTCTAAAAACTTGTCTAAAACAACACGGTGTACGTAAACTGATCAACCGACTGGCTCGCCGGTTCATCTCATTTAATTCCGCATCCTTTTCATACCTTTGTTCGCCGGACACCTCCGTCACACTTTGGAAGGCTTTTTAATAAATTCTGCTCGTTGTTTACCTACGTACGTATGTCATCAGTCATTGACCACGAAATGGAAAATTCTCTCGTACCTGAGTCGAACGATGAAGAAACGAAGGAGAGGGCGAGAAGCATGGCACGTGAAGAAATTTCCATCCAGGCAATTTCAACTTTTCTACGGCATTCCCCTTCCGCACATTATTTCTAATGATAATGTTAATTTGGCCGACGAGATTACACGGGAATACGTTTAATTATGGCGCGAGATAAATTTCGCGATTACATAAGCTCGCGCAAAAAGATATGTAAATGTGCAATTTACCCCTTTTCAAAAACATAACAAACCATACGCTGTATGCAAACCTTTGAAACACGTAGCATCCAAGTGTATACGCTTAGATTGCTCAGCCAACGTATCCGACGCCGCGTGTTGATCCTTTAATGCTCGACAACGATTTGAGATCACGTATGTATTTTTTATACGAAATTCTGCGCGATAAATGTAGCTAAAATCAATGCTCGTTTCGAATGCTCGAAATACTAGGGTTTTGCAAAAAGGAATGGGAAAGAGAGAGGAGAGAGAATTTTTGGAAAATTCACGTAAAATATCTAAAAATTCAGATTTTGAAGACGTTGAATTTAAAACTGAGAAAATTATCTTGAAAAGTTTGCAAGGTTATTATCTCGTTGCCATAAATGCAATAGAAACGAGGGAGGATTTGGTAGAAAAATGATGAGGTGTGGTCATTTGCATTTTATGATACTTTAAATCAAATTTTGTTCAGTGAAGGTGATATGAAGTTCATCAAATCGAGTGATTTCAGCAAAAAATTAGTTGAAAACAGTTTTTACATAAATTTCAAGTTCAAATCAGCAAATATCTCAATACACGTCGAAATGAGCTCAAAATTAATGTTGGTTTCGAACTCAGCGTACTCGAAAACCATGAAATCGATATACATGATGCATTTTTATCAATATTTCGATTCAACCCCCACCCCCATGATTAATCCCCACCATTATATTCTATCAAGTCTATAATTTCCAGATTACTTCACTTAATTAGTGAGAGGATTCTCGCTAGGAATGCACCAAAAGCCAAATACTTCATTCATTATCAAGGACTAAAATAAAAAACTTGACCAAAAATTTCAGTTGAGGGGAGGGGTGGGGGTAAGTTTTTGAAACACTGATAAAATCGTGTGATGCAAATCGACTGTTCAATTTTCGAAGGGATTGAATTTGAATGTAGTTTTTTTTCAAGTAACTGTTTGTATACACAATAGTAACAGGTCTGGAATTTTATTCAAAATAAGGGTGGGATGGAGAGGGGCTGTTTTATCGAAAATGATAAAAATGCATGATGTATATTGATTGTTAGATTTTCGGAGATGCTGAATACGAATCTGAGGGTATTTTTTCATTCAGGGTGGATTTTTTACCCTTATGATGAGGGATGAACTTGGAAAGGGGTAGTTTTTGTGAAAAAAATCTACCAAATACCTCATTCATTATCAAGGACCAACATGAAAAAACCTGACCTACAATTTTAATTGAGAGTTGGGGGTGGGGGTAGTTTCTTGAAACACTGATAAAATCGTGTGATGCAAATTGATTGTTAGGTTTTTGAAGGGATTGAATTCGAATGTAGTTCTTTTCAAGGACCTAGCTATTTGTTTACACAATAGAAAGAGGTTTGAAATTTTATTCTGAGGGTGAGGGCGGGGTGAAGAGGGGGTTAGTTCATCGGAACGGATAAAAATGCATGATGCACATCGATTGTTAGGTTTTTGGGGATGCTGAATATGAATCTGAGGGTATTTTTTCATTGCGATGTATTTTTCACCCTTGTGATAAGGGATGAATGCAAAAAAGTGATTTTTGTAAAAAAAAAAATGATACCAAATACCTCATTCATCATTGGGACCAACATAAAAAAACCTAATTTGAAATTCCAATTGAGGTGTGGGGGTAGTTTTTTGAAGCACTGATAAAATGGTGTGATGTGCATCGATTGCTCGGTTTTTGAAGGTATTGAATCTGAATTTGAATGTAATTCTCTTTCAAGTATCCCTTTTTATACACAACCACAAGGTCGCTGAAATTTTATTCCAAGAGTGGTGGGGTTGGAAATGGGGTTAATTCATCCAAAGTGATAAAAATGCATGATGCATATCGATTGTTAGGTTTTCGGGGGTGCTGAAAACGAATCTTATGGTATTTTTTCATTTAAAATGTATTTTCTCAAACTTTCGACCAGGGATGAATTCAAAAATAGTGATTTTTGTAAAAAAAAAGTGATAAAACGTATGATGCATATCTACTGCCAGGTTTTTGGCAAGTCTGAACTCAAATCTGAAGATATATTCGCCATAAATTCGCTTTTTTTTCGTATCTTCAACACGTGGTTGAAGAAAATTGACACTTTTTGGGAGAACTTAAACCACAAAACGAACCAGTTCAGCCTCCAGGCTCAGCAACAGCGCCATCTTCGATTTCGCAGCTTCGATACGACGCGGCACGATAATTAAATAATACGACGGAGTGAAAAAAACACACGCACACAAATACAGCACAACCCTTCGCCGGTGTCTGGTTAAATTACGAGGAAAATACGAGAAAATGGATGTATCTAACGGTCGTTTCGCGTCTCGTACTCGTAAGATAAACATTATAACCTGCCGAGAAAATTTCCTTACTCAAAAAGCTCTTCTCCTGTACCTATAGTGTCTGGCAAGCGAACGAGTCACGTAAAACATATTTTTAAAGAGGCTTTTTATTTGGCGTTTCATTTGCTATGGTAATTTCGAGTAGCTGCGGTATACCGCATATTACAATCATCTTGACACTTATAGTAAAGAATATTTTACTTCATTTTTCTTTTACCGCGCGCTTCTTTGCCTTCTCACTGATCCTCTTTTCTTACCTCCTCGACTCGTCTCGGATCTTCTCCTTCGGAGTATTTTGCCCGGACGAGGAATACAATATCAGAGTTCGTAAGCGTGTCTCAACCCTCTCCTCTTTCTTCTGCCGAGCGCACGCCATGCCACGACGCCGCGTATACGGATGTATGAAAAATGTCGGCGTTTTCGTTTATTTTTTTCTCTAGTTTTTTGAATTATGAAATTATATCGTCCGTGTTTAGTTATTAGACGACGATAAATAAAGTCTGCGAGTAAAAAAAAAGTACACGCTCGCGAGAGAAGACCGGGCAAAGAGGAAAAAATATATTTAACGTAATAAAACATGTAAATTATACCAGATTTTGCGAACGATTTTTTATTTTCTTACATTTTTTTCTGTTTCTTCTCCCGCGAACGCGCGTGTGTTCCTTTTCGCGAGCAATTTTTCCCTTTCTACTTCGCCTCTTGCACCTTGCTCGATGCATATCTTTTTACTTCGATGCTACGCTAACAGATTTATCTTAGATATTCTTTTGCTCTTCTCCATACGAAGCACATGCATACGAATGTAATGAAGCTATATGGTATATTGGTGATTTAATACATACTCATGTTACCCTTTCTCAATATTCGTGAAAGCTTCTCCCTCAGCTTTCCTTGTCTTCTTTATACTTTTCCCCAACAACCCCGGACATCTCAGCTGCAGTAATTTCGTCGTAAAAAAATTACATTCTGGATATAATTACATTTCACTTTTCGCATTCGTTCTTTTCCCTTCCGACCTTCTGATACTGTGCGTACTACAACGAGGCGACGAGTATTTACACGACGATGACGAAAACCAACTTTATACTCCTACGAGATGCCGCCGGCGAATTTTTCGTATTATTAAAATTTCTTTCTGTAGGGGTTTGTAATTAACTTGGCCTTCGCAGCATCAAGATTTCGAGGTTTGAGAAACCGCGCCCCGCCGCGTCGCACCGCGTCTAAAGACGATTCGGAAATAGCTCGCTTCTGTTTCGAGTAAGCTGTATAAGTTTTATGGTAAATTAGCACGAGATAATGCTGTCGAGATGAACCGAATAAACGAGGAATTTTCGAAACGAACTAAATTTACGACGAATTTTCCATATTTACATAGCGCCGAAAATTACCAAAAATTGAAAATTTTTCTCAAAGGGAGCTTTTATACAAAGAAATTTTTTTTGAAAATTTTATAAGTCTTCGATATTTCGCAGAATGAAAATTTCCAACTTGAGAAACACGTACGAATTCTATTCTAATTTCATAGTCAAGAAAAATGGGACACAACAATTTTTTTTACAAAAAGTTTTTCGAATGGGAAAGGGGAGGGAAAACAAAAATATTGAAATTTGAATCTAGCGTTCTCCCCATTTGATATACATTTTGGATTTCTATCAATTTTTTTGAAAATTGTTCTTCATTCATCACCCCTTACTATAAATGAAAAACAAATTCGTGAAATAGGAAGAAAATACCTTCAAATTCGAATTTAGCACCCTTAAAAACCTAACAATCGATATGCATAATGCATTTTATCAATTTTTTCAACCCCCTCCCCTATTTTCAACCCTTACTACGAATCACAGAAAAATCGAAGAAAAAATACCTTTGGATTGGGATTTAACATCCTCAAAAAATCAATAATCGATATACATCTTACTTTCTTATCAATTTTTCAACTTTTTTATCCTCGCTTCTTTTCATCCCTTACCACATATTGGGAGAAAATCTATGAAAAAGCATAAAATATCCTCAGATTCGGATCTAACATATTCAAAAACGAAACAATCGATATATCACACATTTTTATCAATTTTACCAACCCTATATGTTTTCCCCTTTTTCATCCCTTGGTACGAATAATGGGAAAATCCAAGCAAAAGTATAAAATTATCTCGGATTCGAATTTGGCATCATGAAAAATCCAACAATCGACTTAACGTCACTCATTCTTATCAATTTTTCACCCCTATGCGCCTTCACTTTTTTCATCCCTTACTACAAATCAGGGGAAAAGCCATGCAAAAGCATGAAATACTCTCAGATTTGAATCCAGCATCCTGAAAAACCTAACAATCGATATACACCACTCATTCTTATCAATTTTTCACCCCTATGCGCCTTCACATTTTTCATCCCTTACTTCAAATCAGGGAAAAATCCATGCAAAAGCATGAAATACTCTCAGATTCGATTCTATCATTCTAAAAAACCTAACAATCGATATATATCACTCATTCTTGTCAATTTTTTCAACCCTATGCTTTTCCCCACTTTTCATCCCTTGCTACAAATCGGGAAAATCCAAGCAAAAGCCTTCGGATTCGGATTCAGCACCCTTCAGAATAAAATAAACGATATACATCAATCATTTTTATCAATTTTTTCACCCCTATGCTTCTCCACCTTTTCCATCCCTTACTACAAATCGGAGAAAAATCTATGCAAAAGCATAAAATACCCTCAGATTCAAATTTAGCATCCTCAAAAACCTAACAATCGATATACATTACACATTCTTATCAATTTTACAGCCCTATACGCCTCCTCATTTTTCATCCCTTACTACAAATTAGGGTAAAATCCAAGCAAAATCACAAAATACCATCAAATTCGGATTCAGCGCCCTTAAGAATGAAACAATCGATATACATCAATCATTTTTATCATTTTTTTCAAAAACTACCCCTTTTTTGGAACATTATCACCGACATTTTTCAAATTGAATTTGAGGGTAGCTTTTTTTTCAATATTGATGAAATAATTACATTCTAATGTCCCACTTATTTGAAGGATACTCTACAAAACGATGTCAACTAAGAATTATCAAATTTGAAAAAAAAACGAAGGGGTTGATTCTAGGGGTAGTTTCGAAATATCGATAAAAATACATCATGCATATCGATTTAGAGGTTTTCGGGTACGCCGAGTTCAAATCTGGAATAAATTTCCACCTCACTCCAACCTAACTCGAGTTAATCAACACGACGCCAGGAAATTCACCCAAAAACACCGGTCAAACTTCATCTTACAAAACCCACTCGACTAATTTCATAACTCTACATTCCAAATCGAGCCACTTTCGACACACCGAAACACGGTACGACTTCTAACGAACCTCAAACGAGCCGAATAAAACGAACCCGTGTAATTAAATGACCTTTTCGTGCGCGCCTTTTCTGCGGCCACGATCCTTCGCCAAGTTTAAATACATACACCGGACAGACGGATAAAAAATTCACCTCATTCGATTAAACTCGAAGATTACATCCGTCGAATAGGCATCTCTGCGCGACAATATCGCTTCAACTTATTAGACATCTGGAATTAAACGGCGGAAATGACGTATTTGCGGAAATATTTCTGGTCAAAAGAATACCCCTTCGAGTAACCGAGACGCAATTTTAAACGACGCAGTTGGATAACCGCTCAGCAAAGGGAAAAAGCAAAGGAAACAGTCGTGCTTAAAAAATAAATTCCTATAATCTTTTTCTTATCGTACAACGCCGACGAAATTTCTCGAAATCGTACGTACGGCGAGAATCGAATTTACGAATATTTTATCGAGAAAAATTGGACGAAAAAATATGTCCAATATTTTATCCCGAAAAAAACTTCGTTCGCAAAATACAAATATTTGGCTTCGGTATCGATGTAAATATCACACCGATGAAATTTTCATACACACGATTCGAATATTCGGATATTTTTCCTTTTCTGAAACAATCGTACAAATATATACGAAAGAACAAGAGAAAATTTCCGACACTTCTGCACCAAGTGGAAACGTCTCATTAACATTAACGACTCTGCTTTCGGCAGGGCTGGATTTTCTGTACATATTACTCGTGTATTTCACAAAAGCTATAAATTTCACCGCCTCGGTCTTAATTACCATCAAGTCGTCGATTGTTCGTACATGGTTTCGGTTCATCATCGCGAACGTGTTTTTTTTCGGAGTCATTATACGCATGCGTGGACTCGCGTATGTCGATACACTTGGATTCATTGGAGCGAACAGGCAACCAGACGATCGTAGGTACATGCGATCGTACCTAGGATCCCTATAGGTACTCGTATACTATTTATTGTTATATTGTATCCGTGCAGAGCGCGGACATTTGACCGTTTCCTTCCTGTCTGCTACATATACCGAAAAAATTTTCACAGTGGGTAACAAAATATATATCTACCTTACATTTGTATACGTTGGTATGACTCGTCATAACCAAGCGAAACCTTTCGACGTAGTAGACCTATTTGTATGCATAATCTTCAGCAAACTACTCGTAGTACCATAGTAACCTTTATAATTAGCACGTACTGATGTATTAATTAATTACAAATTCGGCCCAGCCATCGCTGATACGTCGTCTTTAATACGAATTCCCTCAACCAAGTCATCAACAACATATATAGCTAAACCTAATCGTGTAAAAAATCTCCTATCGTGTTTTTTTCCCTTCAAATTCTATACATATACCCAAACCCCAGCCAGCGCGAAATTCATCAACTCATTGCCTGCTTTCTCTTCGACGTCGTTTTTATTCAATATCGACGAAATACTCCTCGGTACATGCGAATATCTCCCTTATTATATTTTTTTGTTGCTATCGCACATTCGCAACTCCATATTGCCAAAGTACGCGTATAGCTAGAGTGAGAGAGAAATCAACTAAGGGCTTTCATAAAAATTGAACCAAGTAAATACGAATAGAAAGAGATATATGGGGGCGAGAGTAATAAACCGGTGATGTTTTCATTTTCTTATATCAAAAAATATTTTCATTTTTCAATACCTTTGATAAGCTAGAAGCGAACTGTATACGCTTTCGTACGTATCTTTCTATCTCTCTCGCTCAGCGATACGAAATTTCATTCGGATCGAAATTCCATAAACCTGCCTGATGGTATCTGAATTCAGAGCTGAGGCGTGAGTTATTAGCGTCGTATATTAAACGTATGAAGATGCTGCTGGGTCAATTGTATAATTTCTCAAATGGTATTTCGTTCTGATTGATGATGGGGTGAAAAAAAGAGGGGAATTTTTTTCATCTTGAAAGAGAATATTTTAATACATACCATACGAATTTCTGTAGGTAGAAAACTAAGATATTAAGGAAAAATGTTTAAAAATACGTTGAAATCTGAGGGAGAAAATTCAGAAACAACAAGTCAAACAAAGACTATGACCATTTGTTGAAATTTTGAAAATGTTGCACAGTTGTAGAGAAGCAACTAGGAGTTTCTGCCTCCGGGCTGCTCAGTGACTCAATCCCATATTTAAAATTTTTTAGACCACATGCTTGATGACATATTCATAAGTCAAAAGAAATGTAAAAAAAAAAAAAGGTTAAAATTAGTCCATTGGGAGAGGCTGAAGAACTGTCGCAATTTCCAAAAAAATTTTTAAAATGCCAAAAATGTTGAAAAAATTACAAAATGTTGACTTTTTCAGTCTCAAATTTAAAAATTTTTAAATCATTTTGCTTTTTGACACATCTACACGTCAAAAAAAACATTTTGAAAAAAGGGCTCAAAATCGGTCAGTTAATTAAGATTTCAAAAAAGTTTTAAAAACGTCAGGGAAATGCTTAAAAAATTACAAAATTTTCACTTTTTATGTCCCGAATCTGAAATTTTTTGCCAAAAGAGGTAAAAAAATGTCGAAAATCTTGAAAAAATGACGAAAATTAATTTTTAATGTCGGAAAAAAGTTGACAAAATGAAATTTTCTTTCAAAAAATGACAAAATTTTGATTTTTTCTGTGCCAAATTTGAAATTTTTCTGACCTCAAGACTTGATGATTTTATCCAAACGTCAAAAAAATTTATTTAAAAAAATGCTCAAAATCGGTCCATTGGACGAGGTTGAAGAACTGTTACAATTTAGAAAAAAGTTTTAAAAATGCCAAAAATGTTGAACAAATTAGGTACAAAATTTTGAATTTTTCTGTCCCAAATTTGGAAATTTTTGAATCTTTTTGCTTGATGACATATCCACATGTCAAAAAAAACACGTTGAAAAAAAAAAACAAAATCAGTCAATTGGGATTTCAAAAAAGTTTTGAAAACGTCAAATTTCTGAAGAAATGAAAAACTTTTGACTTTTTATTTCGTTCTGTCCCAAATCTGAATTTTTTTGTAAAAAATGTGAAAAAAAGTCAGAAATCTTGAAAAATGACGAAAATTAATTTTCAATGTCGAAAAAAAGTTGAAAAAATGTAATTTTTTTTCAAAAAATGACAAAATTTTGATTTTTTCCATCCCAAGTTTGAAATGTTTTGTACTTCTAGGCTTTCGGTATGTATCCAAAGTCAAAAAAAGACGTTTCAAAAAAAATGTTCAAAGTCGGTTCATTGGGATTTTAATAAACAAGGTAAAAAAGTTTTAAAAACCACCCTTCTATTAACTCGTATAAAAACTCAAGTACTAAAAAGGAGAAAATAAT
>FIZU01032621.1:0-14836 GCA_900064475.1 Pseudococcus longispinus
TGTTATTTTCCCACCCTAGGGTGGGAAAATAACAATTCAGCGGGCGGGAAAAATGTGAATTGTTATTTTCCCACCCTAGGGAGGGAAAATAACATAACAACGTAAAAGTAGTGTTCCCACCGGTTTAGTGAGTATGTAACGCGGTGTTTTCATAGCATGTATGATGAAAAAATTTTATTGCAATCATTAAAAATGTGTTCAAAGTCTTGAAAAACTGACAAAACCCATCTAAAATGTAGTATAAGTATGAAAAATTTCGTAACAATTTTTGAAAATGAAAAAAATTTTGAAAATTTAATAAAAGTAGTTCCAAGAGTTGTAAAAGTGGTGACAAAATTATGGAAAATGCCTAAAATGAAGTAAAAATTAGTAAAAGTTTTGTAATTAGGTATCATTCAAAAACATTGTAGACATTATGAAAAATTCGACGGAAACGTCCAAAATCCTGTAAAAATTATTGGAAATTTTAAAAAAATTATTTAAAGTGTTGCAGAAATTATGAAAGAATCTCCGAAAACCATTGAAAATTTTTAAAAAAGTTCTTCGAAATGCGGCAAACGTGTTGAAAAAATCATGAAAAATTTGTTATTTCTATTTCTGGCTTTTAGACCACTTTTTACAATATTTTGACGTGGATATGTCTAATGGCTGGGGTCAATCCTAAAATGTCGTCCATTTTTTTTGTTCAAATATTTTTTGTCCATTTTTCCTGTCTGTAAAAACCGTCACGAAATTCCTTGACGATGACTTTTCGCCATTTTGTCAGCCTTTTTTGAACTTGAAAAAATTTTCAGATGTTCATTGACTTTTTTAACTTGGAAAATTTCATAAATAATGCTGCCTTTTAGACATTTTGTCAGACCTTTTTGGAATTTGAAAAATTTTCAGATTTTCATTGACTTCTTAAAGCTGGCTTTCAGACATTTTGTCACACCAATAATTTAGACTTTTTGAATCAAGAAAATTCTAGAAATGGGGGTAACTTTCCAATATTTTGTCAGGCAAACTTTTTGGATTTGGAAAATTTTCAAGAACTCAAATTAATTTTTGGATTTGGACAATTTCAACTTTATGGACTTGAATAATTTCAGGGAAGTTCAAACCAAATATTTTGTCAGACTTTTCTGAACTTGGAAAACGTTTCAGATTTCTTCTTCTAACCACTGAGCGAATATGAAATATACGTGCAGCTTTTCCATTTCTTCACTCGACTACGATTGTGTGCTCGGTAAGCCTACGCATTTGTAATATAATTCGTCGCGGATAATCGGAGCAACGAGCGTTTTTTTTTCTGACTTTTTGAATTTGAAAATTTTTAGAGATAATGCTAAATTTTAGACATTTTGTTAGACAAATAATTTAGATTTTTTTTTGAACTTGGAAAATTGAAATTTACACATTTTGTCAGACTTTTTTAGACTTGGAAAAGTTTTCAGATTTCCACAAATACCAAGAACTTTTTGTTAAATGTTTGAAAACATTGAATTTAAAGAGACATGTCCATGTACCAATATGCCCGCCTGAAGAGTGGATCTATCTCCTTTTTGGAATTTGAGTTGTTGATAGATTTTTCATCATTTTTACAACATTTTGAATGATTTTTTGCAAAACTTTCAGTAGTTTTCACCACATTTTTAGCTTTTTTGATCACTTAGGTATTACAACATTTTCAACCAATTTTTCACTATTTTCACAAGATTTCCAATGATTTTATTAAAGTTTTCCATCATTTTTATGGCACTTTCAAAATTACTTTAACAAAATTTTTATCAATTTTCACAACATTTTTGGCTTTTTAGACCATTTTTTCAACTTGTTGAACATTTCTGAAAACCTTTTCAAATATTTTTAACCAAATTTTCAACACTTTTTGTAACTTTTTGGATATTTTTGATGAATTATTCACCATTTTTACAATATATTCAAAAATTTTAAACGATCTTTTCAAATTTTTGCAGAATTTTTGATGACGTTAACAAAATTTGCATCAGTTTTACATCTTTGATTTTTTTGAGGCATTTTCCGCAGTCTTAATGATTTGAACAAAATGTTCACTGATCTTCATAACATTTCTGATTTTTTTTGACCTTTTTTGATATTTTTTATTCACTACATTTAGAATGATTTTTGTGTATTTTTCAACACTTTTTCGCAAACATTTTCGATGATTTTTAGTAAAATTTTCGGCTGTTTTTAAAACATTTTGGACTTTTTTGAGGCCTGTTCGGCATTTTTTTCAAATAAGACAAAATATTTTTCCTTCTCGCTTTCTCCTATAACTTTTTTCAAATGCTACTTTAAGAATCTTTTCGACTTCTGATAAAAAAACAAAAAGAAAACTCTATCTTCGAATTTTCCACTTGCAATAGTCAAGGGGAAATGAAGATGTTCTTCTTACCTTGACCTTACGAATACAAAACAAAATTGAAAAAATTTCACAATAAGATCTCCGAAGACAAACCTGATTAATATTTCACGCTCTTCTCGTCAAATTCCGTATAATTTCTCCTTCTGAATATTCCCACCTCGAACCTCATTTTCGTCTAATTTTCTCATTCGAAAACTTTCTCTGAGACAAAAGTCGTCGTCCTTAAAAACGGCGAATAGCGAAAACTTCGAATTGACGTTATTACGAGTACACATTGCGTTCCGGAGTAATATTTTGTAGGTAGGTACGTCTGACAAACGACGCGACGAACCGCAATTTGTACGAGTACCTACGAAAGAACAAGCGAATACTCTCGACTTCGCCTCTCGGCGCGAGAACAAAAGAGAATAAAAAAATATGTTTAGAGGGCGCCGCCGCCGCCGCCGCCGCCGCCGCGCCGCGTGCGAAGGATAGTCGAGGGAAATCAAAACGGCGAGAGAAACGAAAAGCATCGAAACGAGAGAAAAAACTCGGCCGCCAGCGAATCGCGACGAAAAAGCTAATTAATTGTTCATAAAACGAATTGCAGATATAACACGGTTAAAATACTCGTAAAGGCTAGGCGGAGATGTGGAAAAGGGGGGACAGATCGCGAGAAGATGTGACGACTTTGGAGAAACTAGACCCCGCCGGATTAGGTGCGGTGCTGAGGTGGTTTGCAAATTATTCTTGTCACGAGTGGAGAAAAAAAGCAAAAAATTGTAGTAACGAAGTTTTTTTTGTATCTTATTTTTTTCTTTCAATGAAATAAACTACGATCAAAGCGTATAAATTATGCGAAAGGGAAAAAAATTTGAGAGAGGTTGGAAAGGGGGTAAAAACGATGTAGAAGAAAGGTCGGTCGGTCTTCATAAACTCTGTGTATGATTTTTTTTTTCTTAAGAATGTTGAAGATTTATCAGAGTTTGAATTTTAAAAGCCTGCATTAACAATCAATTAAAAGTTATAGTGGAAAGTTCTTTGGAAAAAGATTAAAGGTTGCCTTTTACTTTTTCAATTCAATCAAATCATCAGAAAAGTGTAAAACGCTTTTAAAAGCTGACGTCGAAAGCTTATCCGACCGCTTCGAACTAAATTATTTACTTAGTTATTTAATATGCAAACGTTCGTTAATTAATTTTAGAACTTTTTACACAACGTCGACGATGGCGCAGCGAGAGGCGAAGTATACGGAGCAAGGTGTAAGCGCACGCGCCCTCACCTCGTCCATCGAGTTGCTAATTTAAACCGAAAAGGAGAAAAAAGACGTACGTTGAGGTTTTCTTTCCATCGAGAAAAAGAAAACTCGGCGACAATTGTCGACGACGACGTCGACAATGCGTACCTACGTCTCACTCTTTCGCGATCCAAGTTCTCATCGTCAAGGAAATCGCCGAGCATCGATTCGAGCTGTTTTTAAATTCAAAAGGCTTAAGTCGCCTGTCTCTTGTACGCCCAAAGGATGTTGTTTTTGAAAACGACGACTTGATGGACCATGGCCGTTCGAACATAAAATAACCATTATCGAAAATAAAACCGACTTTGCCCGTTGACCTTTCCTAAAGGTAATTGTAGACCGCTTTCCTTAATCGTTTTTAGTCTTTTCATATCCAAAGACATAGGCCAGATCTGAAGCCAGCGCTGATTCTCCATCGTGGAATTCCGGCCAGCCAATAAAAATAAATCTTAAAGTCTTCTTCATCGAATAGTCAATTTATACGAAAACTTTGTCGAATTTTTTACATCTGGTTTAATTTTTTCTTTCCCCTTTTTTCAAATATGCATATGTTTTAGATCTAGCATATTAATAATTTTTTGGATGGAAGGGAGGAAGGGAGGAAGGGATGACCTAAAATTTGTGTGATGCCTTTTAATGTTGGTTTATGACCCTGGGAGAACTTAATTTGGACTTGTAACATTGAGGAGATTCTGAAACGGCCTGGTGGTCAACAAAAAAATTGTCTACCTAATAAGAATTTTAAACGTAGAAAAATGGCTAGGTAGGTTCCGTTTCGTTGACTTTTGGAAATTTTATCAAATTTTTTTGGACTTTGAAAATTTTTTAGATTTTTTAGATTTTCACTGATTTGATCCACTCTAGACTTTTTGGGCTTGGAAAATTCTAGATATCACGCCGATTTTTTGAAAATTTCAAAGATCATGCTGACTTTTTGTCAAAATTTTTTGAACTTGAAAATTTTTCAGATTTCCATTGATCTTCTTGGAGTTGGGAAATTTCAGAGATTATTCAGAGTTCTGACACGAAATTGTGTTTCGCCAACTTTTAGACATTTTTGAACTTGGAAAAATTTTCAGATTTTTCAGATTTCCACTGATTTTTTTAAGTTGGAAAATTTTAGAGATCATGTCGACTTTTAGACATTTGAGAAATTGGAAAATTTCAAAGATCATGTTGACTTTTTTTGTCGACATTTTTTTGGACTTGGAAAATTTTTAGATTTCCATTGACTATTTGGATTTGGAAAATTTCAGAGATCATGCTGATTTTTAGGAAATTTCAAAGATCACGATTTTCCGATTTTTCAGATTTCCACTGATTTTTTTCAAATTGGAAAATTTCAGATATCATGCTGACTTTCAGTCATTTTGTCAGACAAAAACTTCAGACTTTTTGGGGCTTAAGAAATTTCGACGATAATGTTTTGTCGAAATTTTTTGGACTTGGAAAATTTTCAGATTCCCACTGACATTTTAGATTACAAAAATTTCAGGGATTATTCTGAGCCATTTTCAAATTTTTCAGATTTTCACTGATTTTCTCAAGTTGGAAAATTTTAGAGATCATGCTGACTTTCAGATATTTTGTTAGACAAACACTTTCGACTTTTTGGGATCTGGATAATTTCAGAGATCACGCTGATTTTCTTGAAAATCTCAAAGATACCTAATGTTGACTTTTTTTGAACCTGAAAAATTTTCACATTTCCACTGACTTTTTGGATTTGAAAATTTTCAAAAATTATTCTGAGTTATTTTCAGACTTTTACGATTTCTACTAATTTTTTCAAACTGTGAAATTTCAGATATTTGTCTTACTAGAAACCAGATGGGCCTCTCTTAAGGAGACTTCGATAAACTCAGCCGAACTAACAGAAGTTTCCGTCAGCTAGGTCGATGTATCATGTAATATTATTATTGCGTATCAACTTTCAGATAGAAAACTGAAGAGGTGTAAGGGGATTCTGATGTTATCGTCGTACCGTCTATGCAGTAAAATTACAATGAAGAGGAAAGATATTATTTAGTTCATCGTCACAATATATTTCAGAAGAGTCAAATTATAAAAACTAAACTATTGCTCGTCTATTTCACATACTTATTCAGGTACGTGGTTTGTTCAAGACCATTTTGTGATCGAGAATTTCGTGTTATTTCCTCTTCCAAGGTACGTATTTATAGAACTACTCAAAATTAGTTTCTTATTTGCGTTTCAAATTTGAAATTTTTAGTGAATATTCCAATTAAAAATATTTTTAGACAATTTTCAAAGTACTTACCAATTAAAATTCACGATAAAAAACACGCGAAAATAAATAAAAAATTGCGAAAATCTTGTGAAAAATAAGTATTTTAATAAATCAGCAACTTTTATGCTGTTTCAAAAAAAAATTTAATTGTAAAGCTTTATAATTTAGGCAGATATAGTAATTAAAAAAGCATAGTCGAAGGGTAATTTGACCCCCAGCACTGAATTTAAAATTATCTTGTGGAAGTTGGTCCTTACAGTTTAAACCCACTGTGAAAAAAATTTTAGCTCGATATTTCATCTCTAATCCCTTCTAGGGGCGGGGTGAAACGTGGATTTTTGTAAAAAATTGATATTTTTGGTAATTTTCAACCGAATTTTTTCAATCTTATAAGGATAGTGGAGAGTTCCAAAAACTAATTCAAGGATTTAAAAAAAAAAATTGAAGCACTGTTTCAAGGTAAACTGAACATTCCGAGCTTTCTAAGTCATTTTGGTAACCCCTTTCCAATTGAGTTTTGTAAAAAATTTTCCACGCTTCTTAATATTTTTTTCAACAAAGTCTCGCGTCTCTGTGATTCATTTCTGGCCACTTGGAATTTTTTCATTGTCAATAGAAAGTTTCACCCACAACTATGTATAATTCATCTATTTTCATATTTTTTGTTCAAGGAATTTCATACCTTTCTCGACTACAGAATTTGAGACATCGAACATCCACCGAATTCCGACCGAACATTAATTCTAGATTTTTCTATTTTCATTCATAAATAAAATTCGCATTCGCTCGAAAAAATCTCGAACGAAAATGCACCTCTTCGGAAAATTATTAGTTTGTACAATGGTAGGATTTTTATTATTGGACAAGGAATTCGTCGATGGCGATCGATCCCAATGCAACGATTGCTACGAAATCACTGGTGTAACGACGAAAATAATTTCATTCGGCGTATTTTCTGGAAAATATGGTTATGCTTTTACGAGACTGTACGATAGAAGAAGAATTTATGTTCCACCGGACGCGTATGATATTGTTATGACGGCTTCAATTCATGTATTACCCATCTATATTAATACTACAAGTCTGGAATATCGTATAAGTGCAGCCCCGGAGCGGTCATATCCTAGTGATTTTTGAAAAAAAAATGTTGGAGAAAGAATGATTTGATGAAATTTTGTCTTTTAGATTTCTTTTTGTGCAAAAATTTCTAGAACTCAATTTCTCCGATTTTAACAAAATTATAAACATTTTTAAAAATTGTATCTACGCAAATAATATTTTTTCAATGAAATTTCAATTCGAATTTTTTAAACGAAGTATTTGCATTTCACTGTGATCAGTTATAAAGCCATTCTTATTTTGGGCCAAAAACTGCAGTGTAGCCGAACGATCGGAAAATCTGAGTAAGTTGTAATTTTTCAAATAAATTATTCTCTTCATACCTATATGTACTCGTACTTCAAAAAATTAATTTCCTATTTTCATCCTCAAACATACGAACAAATATTCAAAAAAAAAGACGATAAAAAGAAAGATAACAGAGGTTAATTAGCATTTCGGTGTCGAGTACTTTTTAACGCCATTTTACACACTTCTATTCCCAGCACGATTTCTACATTAACATCGTTCTCTTAATTCAGATTTATTAAACGAGCGAATATAAATTTAGCAGGAAAAAAAGAAGCAGAAGCGGGCGAAGAAAATGTAATATTTTTTCCACAACTTATTCTAGTCACCATGGCCAGGCCTTCCGACCCCGACACCGGTAATTTGTTTTAAATTGTCGCTAATTAACGCGTCTTTGTTGGCCGACCCACGAAATGGGCAGGGAGCCGGTAATTTCGCTAAATATAGCCTTTTGCCAGCCGACTGGGTATGGCCAGTCGAGAAACACCAACCGCAAATCAAAACCCAAGGATTACCCACATTACCTTATGTACTACGAGATATAATTTAACCGGTAAATTACCACTTGGATATTTTTTTCACACTCGTCTATAAATTGTCGTTGGAAAAATTCTCCTACATGCAGAAAATGAGCGAAAATAATTCGAACATTGCTAAACAATAGATTGAAAATATTCAGTATTTGAAAAAAATCTCAAGAAATAAGTATACGGATGAGAAAAGATATAACATAAAAAACTTTGAAAACATGAATCAGATTTCATGCGAATGTACGTACAAATAAAGTGATGGATATTTAAAATGAATATCGAAATAAAGTATGACATTCAATTTTTATCGCATTTTTTCCCAGATAAAATAAGGAGAGCCTCGATGGGTCCTTTTTTCCATACCGTTGGAGTCACGATAAGTCGATGGACAGGTTGAAAAGTACGATAATTTTTATATACGTATTATACGATGCTTCATTGAAATTCCACTTATTTCCCTGCCCCTTCTACAAAAGATCAGATATTGAAATATTATTACCTCTCCCTCTTCTTCTCATTCCCTCTCTCTACTCCCATCATACTTTCCTATTTCACTAAACCGTATATTAAAGTTGAAAAAAATATGCCCGGTCGGTAAGTTTATTCGTTTTTCGAATTTAATGTAGTTTTTCCCCCTTATTGAAAAAAAACATACATACAGGGTGATTTGGATAAAATATGGTTCCTATAAATGGTGAAATAGGTTACTTGTATAACGTGAAAGGATTTCTGGTCTGCAAGGCCATGTGCAGTCTCGACCCATCTCACGTTGTATTATAATATTTGGATGCAGATATAACAAATTGAAGGTATCTTCAGGAAATGAACGAAATACCCCATCATACTGGACCCCTTTTTTAAAATTTGAAGACGTATTATCTAATATCGTCAAAACTATTGAGAATTTATGGTAAAAATATGTAAAAAAACTGAAGAAAAAAGTCCCTGCCATTTCCATATTACCCATGAAACTACGAGTATAAAACATAGGATATGCTTTTGCTCATTGAATTTTTCAAGTCTATAAAGCATTGATATTAGAAATTTTCTTGAGAATTTCCAAATCCAAAAAATAATTTGAATTCTGAAAAATTATTCCAAGTCCAAAAAAGTCTGGCAAAATGTCTAAAAGTCATCGTCAAAGAATTTCGCGACAGAATTTCCAAGTTGAAAAAGTTCAAATTGTTTGTATCTTTTAAATTTTACACGTCTAAAAAATAAATGGAAATCTGAAAATTTTGCAAAAGTATAAAAAATTGAAAATTTCCAATCCAAATTGATTTTTTTGATTGAAAAAATAATTTTTTGAAATTTACTGAATATCTTTGAAAACTAAATTCCTTACTTTCCCAAATTTTCCAATTCGATCATAATTTTTTCCAATAAAAATCCATTTTGTCATTATTTTGGAAAACATGCCGCCCCCCTTGCTGCTGTTTGGTCTGACCATGGATAAAACGTCATCATATCAGATGTACCTCCCCTCCCACATAAAGCTTTCAAAAACATTTAAAAAATATCTCAAAGAAGTATCGAGTAGAGAGAGGGGTGTTAAATAAATCCTAACTGCTCGATAAAACCCACAATAAAAATGAAAGAAGATCAGAAAAACTTCTACAACGATGAAAAATCACGACCCAAACGCGCGAATATTTTCTCATTCTGGCCAATATCCGTTCTGCCCTTCATCGAGGTCGTTTTCTGCCATACGAGAAGAATCACATTACCATTAAATCCACTCAAAAATATGCTGCTTGGTTTTCTAAATCTTATAAAAAATCGAATCTCGTTGGCGTTGGTGTACGTGCGAAAGGGAGAGTTGGCTCGAGTCGCGAAGAAGAAGCGAAAAAAAAGACCTCGAAAACAAATAAAATTTCATTAGGTAAAAATATACGTAGGTACCTAAAAAATTCGTGATTCCGGTAGCCGGACTTTGGGAAAACGTTGCCTCATCGGTACGCTGACACGGCGAGGGGATGAAACAAAAAAAACAGAAAAATACGAGCTCGGGGTAAAATTTACATCAATTTTTCAACATTATGCAGACTTTTGGAATTCTTTTCCATAATGAAAATCTGATTGGAGCGAAGCGCGGTAAAAAGGCGAAATTATAAAGAAAAACCTTTTTTTTTTGTTCAGGTTATAAATTCACTTGAAATAGTATTTTACAATATTTCCATTTTTTTGCGCCATTTAAAGGGTCAGATGAATAAATTACGAGTAAACATTTCCGAATACAGTATCTTATTACCCTCTGTTCGATGGCGCTATCGTGCTTTGGTTTCTTCCTCTTGCCCCCTCGCCGCAATTTCGACATTCTTCGCCTTCTCGCAGATCATTAAAAAAACGCTTTTCACGATATTCGGATGCGAAATATAGCTCGACTAAGGTTATTCGCGGTGTGAAGAAAAAAAAACTCCGGCCATAATCGTCGTTAAGGCGAAGTAACTGTACGAACTATACGAAGTGTGTATTAAGATTTCTTGACCCGTAATTACGCTTTCGCAGCTCGAGAATCGAGGGTGGTGCGAACATCGTGTACCCCTTAGCAGCTATGGGTCAATATGGTATATCGTAGTAACAAGTATAATATACTCGTACTTCGTTCTTCCGTCAGCCCACTCACACGTTGGCCCCAACCGCTGGATAATTATTTTCCGAATCGAAGGCGCTAATTATACGGAATGATTTCCATAATTAAAACTTTACAAACAAGTCGAGCAATTTAACGCCTTCGTCAAGAAATTTAGCCCTTATTTCGATACGTTATCTTGACAATACGTATACTCGAAGCCATTCTCGTATTCGAGCCGTGGTGTAATACTTAATACAAGGTACCGCATTGCATGCACAATACACATACTCGTATAATAAATACATTCGACCGAGCTGTACCTACGCCATCGATATAGTGGCAAATATGGCGTTACGTTGGATTTAAGCCAGTTACGTACGTTCGCACAGTATAAGTAATATTTGCACCGTCTTCAAGCAGCAGCCGGGGCTTGAATATGCGACGAGAAATTTGACAATGTCGCGGTCGTCGTTGGGTACTCGAGTCTTCTTCCTTATATCAAATCAATCATAATGTATTGAGACCCAACAAACCGGAAGGTATTGCTCACAATGTCAGTCTGATTATTATCTAGTCACCCGTATAGTTACGCGGGTATATGACCCAGCCCTTCTCGTTTTTTCATACACTTCCCCCTTATGCATGATGGTAATCCGTTTCTCAATTTTATTCTGTAGTGTACTGCTACCGACTTACTTTTGAAGCGAAAGAATAAATAAGTGGGTATTTTTCGAGATAATTATTACAAAATGATCGTATAACTCGAGGAGTTGGAATTGCACGTTATTCAGGAAGAAAAGAATCGTTTGAAATGATACTGGAGGGTTATTTATGAATGAATCGTTCACCAGAAACGAAATGAGAAAGTTCTTGGAAAAAATTCAAAGAGAGTTGAATTTAGATTCATCGCTCATAGACGAATCCTAGATTTCATTTAGAAATTGCTTCAAGAAAAGGAGTCATTAGCAACAGAGTCGTTCGCGAATGATTCATTTGGGTTGCCAAAAATGAATCGTTCGCGAACGAATGCACAATTTTGAAACTCGCCTTCTAGATATTAAAGAAAATGATTACCATAAAAGTCGCTCACAAATGATGCAGTTGTAAACGAATAAGTGATTCGATAATAAAGTTGCCAGAATCCTATTGAGGTCAAATTTTAGCAAGAGTCGTTCACAAATGATTCACATGAGCTGTCAAGAATCAATCGTTCACGAACAAATGCATAATTTTGAAACTCAGTTTCAAGATATTGAAGACAATTATTATCGTGAAAGTCGTTCACAAATCGTTCGTTCGTGAGCAAACAGGTGATTCTATATTAAAATTGCCTCAGCTAAAAAAATCCTATAGGAGTCAATTTGAAATAGTCGTTCGCGAACGAATGCAACATTTTGAAACTTTAACAAGATCTTATGATTCATTCGTAAACGAATCTCATTGTGCAGCAGAATCGTTTTTGAGAAGCCTTGAACAAGGAACAGTTACTTATTTACAATAAAATCATCATTAAACTATTACGCATGAAGAGTATACCAAATGATGGAATGAATCATTTTTGAACGAATCGTTTGTTATTTTGTTGAATCATTCAACAAATTCTATTGTTCTTGAGTCGAATTTCCCTAAATCGAAAGTGAATCACTTTTTGAAAAGTTTGTTCAAATATACTTTGAGTTTGAAAAGTAATCGTTTGAAAATGACTGGACTCATTTCACTACCTACTGAATTGTTCTAGAATCAATTTGAATGAAATAAATGAGAATTTTTTGCGAAAAACGATCCTCAAATGATAGCTGGTTTTCTTCTTCTAAACGATTCGGTCGTTTGTATGCACAAATTCGTTCCTTCTTCCACAATTTTTTCTGTAGTAAATTTGAATATAAATTTTTCATTTTTTTTCTCACATCGTCTCGTCCAATCCACATTCTTTCTTCAACATAATCTAAAAGCAGAATTCAGTCAAGGTCTCCCCCCACATAATCCCTTTTCTTCTTTCCTTACGCGATCTCATTTTTAAGCACAACTTTCTGGGTCTTTACACTTTCGATTTTTTTCGCTTTCTCTCTCGTTACATTACTTAATCCTCTTCTACTTTTTCAGCTTTTCTGATTAATTCGACAGCAAATTTCGAGAAAAATTTTCGTTTAGAAAATATAACGTAGGCGTCAAAGGTATGATAATCTGTTCGAGCATTTGCTGCGAGTCTACTACGAGTACTTTTAAGCCAATTACGTTAAAACCATTTCATATTCGTGGCGCAAAAGTGAGTCGCGAATGAAAGGGAGGGTTACCAACATAGTACGTTGGTGCAGAAAGCGAGCGAGAAGAAGACAGAGACAACATCATTACGATTTCATCATAACTACCGCTAAATCTGCGAACTCTTATGTCGCGGAGTCATCTCGGAAACATCTCTTTTTCGCTTTTTCATCTTTTAACGCGGAAGTTTTTAATCTTTAACAGTTTTTCGGAGAGGGAGAGTAAAGAGAACACAGCACAGAAGGCGTAATTTGAATATCGGAATGTCATTCTGAAAGAGGCGCGCCGAGGATGTTTTCACGACAGAGAAATCCTTCGCTATTTATTACATTTTAAAACAGTTATAACATTTTCACTCGAGAGCGAGTGAGACCGTGAAAGGAGAGACGCGGCGAAGAAAAAAACTCTCGAGAGCTAAATGGGAATACAGAGGATGGAAGGGAGAGGGCAAAAAAACGCGCGCGCTCCGAGAGTAGACAAATCCTTTTTCCAAGTTTTCATTGATTAGAGTTGTGGAAATTTTAATAAAAGAACAAAAACTTCAAAAGACCCGTCCTATCGATATGAAAGTAATTCTGTTATAAAAGAGAGAACCTTTCTAATATACGAATACTACATTAAAGATTGTCGACTCGAAAACGTCGGTAGTGAGTAAATTTACTTGAAAAGTGTTCGTCGTACTAGTAATTACTTTGACCGAGGATGCGTGAAAAATCAAAAAGTACCGAGTTAACTGCGGCACGATGCACCCTTCTCGTGTCGCGCCGATTCCCTTCAGAATTGCCGTATTTCCCCTCTACCCCTATAAATCCAGCTGACGAAAATATTATAAGAGGAAATGACGAGTAGGGAAGAGAAGAAAGAGCTGCGTAAAAAATAAGCTTTCTTGAGGATAAAACACACTTTAAAATAGTCAGTCAGTCAGTCAGTCAGTCAGTCCGTCCCGAAGAATTGTAAATTTCTATTCGAACAACCAAGTCAAGTCAGTGAAGATGAGACCGAAAGGGAACCAAAGTGGAAAAACAGGCATTGGCACCAAAAATTTTTCAAACTTTTCCATGAAGGTATGAGGGGGGATGCCAAGTCTTGTTTTTGACGTTAGGTACATACGTGCAACAGTTTTTAGCGTTGAAGTTCATAATTTTCACTAGCTCAAAATCGAACCTCATAAACATCTCTCAAGTTTTCAAGTATTTTGACGATATTTCGACAATTTTCAAAGATTTAACAACTTTTCTCATATTTCAGGACAATTTTATAACATTTCAAGTGATTTAAAAAAATTATAATCACAATTTCAATATAATAAAATAAATGATTAAGATGAATCAAAATTTACCAACATTTATGTTGATTTCTAAAATGATTACAAAAATGTATCATCATTTTTAGCAGCTCGACGATTTGTTATAGTAAGTCAATTTTGCATATTCACCCAACTCTGAAAATATTTTATTGACTTATACCGAGTATTTTATTCAAGGTTTTAAATATTTTTCCTAATAATGCAGCAACCCGAATTGAACTTATGTGTGAAGGTTCTCCGGCCCTCAGAATTGAAGAGACAAATTCAAAAAACCAAACACTATTGTCTTTTAAACGTGATGTAATTCACGAAATATAATAGGTAAGTAAAATTCATTTCATGTACATACCTATATACTTAATTGTATAAAAACAAAATCCTTCAAGTTTAATTTCTTAAGAATTTTGCACACTTTGAAACTGAACAATTTTTTTTTCAACTAGAATGAAAAACTTTTTTTCTAAAAAGTAGATTGAAAAAATTTTTAGCACCTCATCATATTTTACATGTTACAGCACATTAAAAATTCAAAATCTCCAATCATAAATTTACTCCTGCGTGCATTGTGTGTTGGCAAAACTTCATACACAAGTACTTGTACATTCTGAATTTCTGTATTTCTACTTTTCTAGGCAAAGTATACAAAACTCTCAACAGAACATCAAGCACATTGTCTTTACTGACTTTCTAGCATTTTTTAAATTTTGATCCAATTTGAATACAGGGTGTCTATCAAAATTTCCAAATTACAATTCAGCACTTTTTTGCAAGACTTTTTTCAGGAATTTGTAACAGCTTAAGCAGGATGTTTCCCAAGTTTAGGAACTAAACTACCCCCCCCCCCCCCCCCCCCCCCCCCAA
>FIZU01032634.1:0-26442 GCA_900064475.1 Pseudococcus longispinus
ATCAATTACTTCGGTCTGATTTTGGCCAAACCTCAAAATATGCAAAAAAAAAGGCGAAAATTGTCAAAATATGCTGAAATATGCACTTTTCACTCCAAAAATATGCAAAATATGCATTTTGGGTCGAAATATGCAAAATATGCGAAATGAAATTGGGCTCGTTCGTGAGGAAATTTCATGAATCGTATAGATCCTTGAAATATTGAAAATTATGAAATTACAAAATAATTCAATTCGAAGATGTGAGCAATTGAAACTCCATCAAAAGATTCAGCTCAGAAGTGAAAAGTTATTTTTATTTTATTTTTTATTCAAAGGAAATCAACGTAAGAACAAACTGAAGGAAATCAAACGATCAGTTCTAATCCCATCACGTAGGTGAATAGGTACCTTGATATTGATATTCAAAAACATGAAAACCTCCATCATTTCACTTTTGAGAGATAAAAATAGAATGAAATGTTTACAAAGTTTATGAAAATTAGTGTTGAAAAAAGTAATAGTACTGACATGTACCTAATGCTATAAATTTTCACAATGATAATGAGAAATTTTTTCACAAAATTTGAAATTGGTGCAATCAAACTGAGTATTTTTTCATTCTATAGGTAATTTTCTTAATTTTTTTGTGTGAAAGAATGAAGAATAGCTGTGTTTTGAAACTTAACGAGGAAAGGGATTCCACTATATATACTTCAACTTCAACCATCAATCAACGTTATTTCTTTAGAAACTAAATGATTGTGATTTACGAGACCCTAGAAATTTCGCACACAGATCATTCATCATATTTTAATGATTCGAGGAAGTATTGTGGTCGTAAATCAACACTATTCTCTTCTTCTCAGAAAAAAAACCGAGTACTTTGAAAATTGATGAATTTTTGATTAGATCACTGCCCACAGCTTCGAGTTGAGTCTTCTTCATAGCCACAGGTAAAGAATACCGACTCGGACAACATGTAAACATACCTCAAATACGCACATTCTTCAATATTATGATCTGTGTAACACCTGCGAACGACACCTGTACGGTGTAGATACACTGTTTCGTTACCGAATCTACACCAGGACCAGAAGACAAGTGCAGATCATAAAGATCATAACTCGACAACAAAACGGTAATAAAAATAAAACATTCATAATCCAACATCCCTCGTAAAAGTTCACCACATCTTCCAACACTTAGCACTTTGGTCAACCCAATGATTTGTGGAGCTGCCTCGGCGGGAAAAATTTCCAACTCTAAATGGAGATTTTGGACGATACTTAAACATACTCATACATTAGGTACAATTTACGACGAGACATTTATCGACCACATTCCATTCTCTGCTACCAATACCGAACATTTCTCGCATTTTCTCTCTCCACTGCAGGGTCACTAATCTTGGGAATGATTTTCAATCATCGTATAACTTCACAAATGCATACCTACGTATCGTATAGCGGTATTTTTTTCGCATACAAAAGCGATAATTATACAACAATGAAAGCAACAATCAACCTAATAAACTTATCACATCGTTATTAAGTCATAGTACAATCGCTCCACAGCATATTATCCGAGCTTCGATGAAAAACTATAATCAAATGGGAAAACACAACTTCCTTCGGAAAAATATACTTCTGAGTGGAAAACTCAAGGTTATTGGTTCGAAATAAGTGTTATCTATCAGTCTAAGGTACGACTTTCAAATACCGGATGGGTTCGAATGAAGAAAAATGCAATATTTCCGTACTCCGACAGTCAGAGTGAAGTAGGAAACGAGTCGAAAGGATATGTGGGGATGTATTATCAACAGGTGTTACTATAATTGTATCAAGTGCACAATTTCCACGTCTAGAATAACCATAGGTGGTGTTTTAACCGAAGATAGATATGCAGAATTGAACAGAGACCTAGACTACGTTCTGGACATTTTCTTACTGCGAAATTTCTCCCACAAGCCAAACACCTGTTCGTTTTAATCGAACGAAAAAGCACGGATAGCGAAGGTCCATGAGTTTGGATTATTTTTACATGAATTTCACGTTATCATTTTCTCCGGAAATCGTACATTAGGTAGAATTGAAACAATGTTTGTATCTTTGTTCCCTTCATACCAAAAACACACCGATAAGAAATGCTTCTTCGAGCAAATCATCAACACTGTTTCCCTTCGAACATGGACAAATCTACCAAAAAGCACGTAAATATTGAATCGAACGATGGCAACCAAGGCATATTAACACATTCCGGTGAAAATAAATACCTTTCGAGCGAGTAAATACGTAAAAAGATTATTTTAGGAACACAAATCCACTCTTTTGAAACACTATGCTGTACAGAAGAAGCCACAAAACGACACACAGACACAGAAGCAAGATGAACTACATTAAACACGTGACAATATCGATGTAAAAATTGAACCATGAAAATTACCTGTTGATTTTGAATATCCGTCCGCATTGTAACACAATAATATCAAAATAACACCAAAAAATGCACGAATACCGCACTGAACTATGTACAAAGACATATTCAACCGTTTGTATAGATTTAGTATCGCACTACGACAAATATCACTCCATATTTCTACGTGATTATTTTATTTACGAGGGAGGAAAAATAATTAAATTAAACATTTAAACGCGGTTGTGCGACAGAAACGAAAACATACGAAAAACCAATTTGCCATTTAAAATCGCGAAAATATTCGCCCGTGAACGTAAAAAAACACTATCAACAAACACCTTTCACGTTTGGTCAGATTTGTTTAAAAAAAATTAATATTACGGAGAAGAGAAGTCGAGTAAAGTGAACGTATTCCAGTTTGTCAGTCAGTCGGATTGTTTTTATCCCCGCTACTATGTTAAACCTATCCGTAACAGGCACAGGCAACTATTTTATTTACTAAAGGTAGCTATAGAGTGGTGGTCGTGCCGAGCTCGTACGCTGCGAAAATCTTCGCCCAGAGCAGGTTCAGCCGTCAGCTGAGTCATGCTGGCAAGTCGTAAGAATTATTTAGTAACCGAAAATGAAAACATTGTATTGGATTACGATTAATTTTTCGCAATTATCAGGTTGTACGGAGTTATCAGAACTTCGAGTCGAGGAATGAAATCTTTCACGAAGGTATCCGATATGGTAACGCTGTCCTGCATTTTCAACTTTCAAAATGTTGTGTTGATTTTAATAAATGTTTCTAAACTAAAATTTAGCTGTTTTTAGCTGTTTTCGAGAATCGAAGATTAGCTATTAAATTTGATCAGACAATTCAATGGTATTTCTTAACTGTATGAGTATCAAAATTTTGTTGACACGATAACTCTCGTAATAGTAGATGGAATGAGCTAACATTTTTACGAGAGGTTCAGTATTACTAGAAATAGAAGCCTGTAAATTTTGAGAAAAATTGGTGCACCGGTTCTCCAGTTATTCGAAATTGAAATTTTCAAAAGCCTCTAACACGTGAAATAAAGCAGTTACTAGAAATACGTAAATAATATTTTTTGTAGTACTCAAAAAGATGTATAAAAAATGTTATATACAATTTTCATTCTTATGAACCGGTTCTCGAGTCATTTGCGATTGAAATTTTCAAAAGCCTCTAGCACCTAGTATAAAGCAGTTAGGTGAAATATGTAAATAACTTTTTTGATAGTACTTGAAAAGGCGCACAGAATAGTTCATATACAATTTTCTTTTTTATGCATCAGTTCTCAAGATATACGGTGATGGAAAATTTCAAAATTTCATCATAGATATTTTCATTTCGTGAATTGAAAAATAAATGATTAGCAAAATTGGATTCAAAGCTTTTGCAATGAGCATTTAACCGCATACTTGCTTCTGATGGGTAACAACATTGCAAAATTGGATTTTTTTGAAGTAAAATTTTGTGATGTTGGTGTAGATAAGGGGTTTTTTTCATTAGGTACATCAAGTTTTTTCTCAAAACGTTTTTTTTTCTTTCAAGCTCATAAAGTCGTAATATTTAAAATTTTCTTGAAATTTTCAAAATCCAAAAACTCATTTGATTTCCGAAAAAAGTTTTCCAATTCCAAAAAGGTTGAACAAAATATCCAAACGCCATCGTAACGGATTTTCACGAGTAATTTCGTAATAGAATTTTTTTGAAAAATTTTCGAAATCCAATTCCAAGTACAAAAAGTCAGTAGAAATCTGAAAAGTTTTCCAAATTCAAAAAAGTCTCACAAAATATGTAAAAATCAGTGTTATGTAAAAAGCAGTTTGACAATATTCTGATTTGAACTTTTCTTGAAATTTTTTAAGCCCATAAAATTTAAATTTTCCAAGTTCAAAAATTCATTTCAATTCTTAAAAAATTTTAATGTCCAAAAAAGTCTGACAAAATGTCTGAAACTCAGCGTAATATCCAACATTTTTCCAAATCCAAGAACTCAGTCTGATAAAATATCAGGAAGTTACTCTGATTTATAAAATTTTCTGAGTTCAAAAAGTCAATGGAAATCTGAAAATTGTTTTCAAGTACAAAAAAGTCTGGCAATATGTCTAAAAGTCATCGTCAAGGAATTTGGTGACGAAATTTCGTCAGGCTTTTCGTGGAATTACCCATAGCAAAAGCATATTCTATGCTAAAAATTGAATTTTTGGGCGAACCAAGGGTCTTACGAAAAAAATGAATAGAAACAAAAATGTAGAGCATAAAATTTCCTTCCTCTTTCAAGCAATCAATTTTTTTCTAAAGTGCTTAGTTTTCGAGATATATACGATGACAAATTAAAATTCAACTTTTCAAATTTCGGTAAAAATATTTTGGAACCACCCCCCTCATTTTCCGAAAAAATCATTCGCCTATTATGGAAAGAAAATTTTACGTTCTATAATTTTGTTTCTATTGATTTTTTTGTAGGACCCCTAGTTTGCCCAAAAAATCGATTTTTCAAGTCAAAAATTGGCATTAAAAAATACTGAATTTTTTCTTGAAAAAAATTAAGTTTTGCGAAGTAACGCTAGATGATGAAGAAAAATTGGTGTCATTTCCGAAATCAGAGTGAAAAAGTGACGTTGAGTTACCTTTTGATACACAATCAACTTAGGTTCAGGAGATTCAAAACCCAAGTCTGTGGTGTTTGAAATGAAAAATTATTTTTCTTTTTAAATATTTACCTACCACAGGCTTGCCAATGTTAATTTTTGACTTTATTAATCGATTTTTTAGACAAACTAGGGGTCTAATGAAAAGAATGAATGAAAAAAATAAGGAAGAACGTGAAATTGCCTTTCTCTAGTGGGCGATTAATTGTTCCTAGAGGAAGGTTTGAAAATTGAATTTTGATTTTCGATCGTAGATATCTCGAAAACTAAGCCCCCTAGGAAAAAAACTAATTGCTTATTAGGCGAAGGAAAATCTATGCTCTACAATTTTGTTTATATTCATTGTTTTCGTAGGACCCTTAGTTTGGTCAAAAAAAATAGATTTTTGGAGTTCAAAGTGATGAGAAACGAAATTTTTTTCGAAAAGATTAGTTCAGTCAAGAAACCTTACGTGGTTGAATTTTTCCATATTTTTTTTCGTGATCAGCGTAAAAAATGCTATTAAAATCATCGATTAGGTATTTTTCCAACAACATTTCCATCGCAGAACTGTGTAATTTTTCAAAACAAAACTACATAGATTTTATTATAGAAAATGCAACAGTCCCACGATCAAATTCGTTCAACTTGAAGCTGACGACGAGAAAAGTACGCATTAAGTTCATAATAAATTCTTCTCGGGTATTTAGTGCAATTTTCCTCACGCAAACGTGTCTAATCGGCTCAACTTGAATTAACTTTAGACGTAAATTTTGTCGAGTTGAACGACTCGTTGGTTGCTGATATTGATAGGCTGATACCTTACGGTACCTATGATTTTCTGTATTTCTAGGTGAACGTGATTAGTTACGAGAGGAGAAACCCTTACTTTACATTAAATGACCATTTTAGGTATAAAAAATGTTTAATGGTTAACATATGTACGTACATGTTGATGTTGGAAATAGCGAAATAAAACGATATGAAATTATCAACGCGTACGTCTACGTACTCGTATTTTTTATGGGCACTTTGGTGACTATATGTAAGAATACGAAACGCGTTGCTGAAATCAATGAATCATTGTATCATTCTTAGGATTAGTTGAAGCAGAACGTGTTTATCACAATTAGTAAATGGCTACACTAAATGAGTGTTAGCGATGTACCATAAATTGTTTCCTGTAGCAGTGTGAAAAATTTTGTCACGATGTAATCGTCATTAAAAGGAGATAACAAATTCCAAAAACTAGCTCGCAACACGTGACGCGACGTGGTGCGAGTACCAACTCACGTATGGTACCATTTACTTACATACATAGGCTAATTATGGATGTGATGCAAAATGTACGTTTTTTCGTGATTCTTTGAAATGAAATTGTGCTTTTTTTTAGGAGTTTTTTTTTTTTCAGATTTTGGTCTGAGATTTATAGAAGTATGTTTTTCAAATAGTCAGATGGAATTTCTCAATTTTATTTTCGAACGTTTCAAGGGCCATTATTTTTTCAAATTTTAATTCGGTATTGTGATCTAATCAATTTCATTATATGTACTCGTAGGTGTAGATGGTAAAAGCATTCCATGAATGATACGATTATGATTCGTTCACCAACAATTTGGATCACGTATGATGAATCATTTACCAGCAATTTTTTCGCAGTCAAGTGAATTGGTCAAGAATGATTAGAGGATTAGATAGAATATGAATCGTTCACGAACGACTTGACTTCAGCCAACATGCCAACAAAATTATTCGTGAATGATCTTATATTTATTGATTGAAAATGATACGTAAGTGTTCAAAATCAGGCAACCAATGCTAACACATCTGCTAGCATCATGCTAGCATTATGCTACATAAATTGTCATAAGGGATGAGTTGATTTTGGATTTTTCAATCGGGCTGCGAAAAGGATTTTAGATTTAAAATCCAGCTGTGAGATGGAATTTGGATTTTGTATGCCATTTTTTAAAGGCTTCCTTTTTCGGGGATCCATCTCTCTTTCCTTGAAAGTCCTTCATCTTCGTTCCTAAGACCGATTTTGAAAAATTTTTCAAGTAAAAGTTATAGATTGAAATTCTAGAAATAATTTTGGTCATTACGAAAATTTCGATTGGACCTCTCCCTCCCCTCTAATTACGCATAATATGTATGCAAATCGCCCTTGCTAAAGTTCAAGTGTGCTGGGCTGCATGTAGATGCAACTTAGACTTGCAGTACGATCAAGAGGGGAAAATAGGTTCTGTAAACAATCGATTCAATCGTAATTTGACCACACAATTCGATAAAACAATGAGCAGGTAGGTATGCCATTTTTTTATAGGTCTTTTTTGAGGGTCACTCCTCTTTCCAAAAAAAACTGCCTATCTCTGTACCTAAGGCCTCAATTGAAAAAAATTTCAAACAAGTTGTAGATTGAAATCTGTGGAATAATTTTGGTTCTTACAAAAATTCCAATTGGACCCCTCTCTTTTCTCCAATTTTGAAAAATTCGTAAAAAATAATTTGGTGATTTACAAACGTATTGCGCAAAATTGGAAGGGAAGAAGAGGTCCAATCGACATTTTTCTAATAACTGAAATTATTCCTAGAGTCTCAAACTACAACTTTTGTATGAACATTTTTTCCAAGTTTGCGTCAAGAACTGTGGTAGGGGACTTACAAGGAAAGGCATGTGACTTCGGAAAATGGTGTCTTTAAAAATTGACATGCATCTTTTTGAAACAACACATTTTTGATCAAAACTTGATAATTTTTTCCACACTCGAGTCGTCCACGGAAATTCATACCTCCAAGCTCAACCTTCAGCCTGCTCCTCTTCTCTGAAAACTCCATACCGAAGGTATTATCCACATAAACTGGCGGACTAGCATGGCAGTCCGTTAATCATTCGAGCATACTGGGCATACCAATACACACTTTATACGGGTACTCGGGAGTATAATACAGCTATTGCTGATATGAACCTCACTTATCATTTGTGATTTCAAAATTCTACTCGCCTCTATAATTCTCTACCTCGATGAATACTACGAGTACATATTTTCTCCGCAGAAAAAGCTCCGCATTATGCATCCTCGACTACCTCCAGATATGAAAATAATTTCAAATACATTAGGCTCATAGGCTCTCACTACGAAACAGCACAATGATTACCTACCTACGTATACGATGAAGAAACCAGAAAGTAAACTTACTCGTATAAAGCAATACTTTGTCAATTTTATGCTCATTTTCCAACCACTTACTCGATACCGAGAGCTCCATGTCGGCCAAAAATAGATCGCAGATTAGTCTCTAGGTACCTATGGACAGAGATGAAGAAAAAATACACAACGAACTCGATGGATTATCATTTGGAAGGTTAAATACTTAAAGGAGTAGTTGTGTTTATGGCTGTAATACCAGGTTGGCGTTTTTATAGATGTAGGCTAATGTGCCGTTATATCGTCGAGAAGTACTAAAACAGCCGGACCTATGTTCTCTGTGTGGTGCTAAAAAATAATCAAAACTGTCTCTTTCTTATAAACTTACACATCGGCTGCACCGCGGAAACGACCAATGTTGCATGGTGCAAGCGAATGGCGAAAATTTGCTATTAAATTATACAGTCTGCTCGTAGATATACTTGTGTTTTCTATTTCACGATTATTTCTTTACCTATGCCGGGTCCAAGTCGTGTTGGTAGGGTATACAATGTAGAGGATACAAATTAGCTATTGTTTCTCACAGATACCTAATCGATATACAAGCGGATAGCGAAATGTTACAAAATATTTTCCTTTTTTGTACCTACATATCTATTCTTTCTTTTCTATCAATTTGTCGTCGAATTGGCAATATTTTGGTACCTATAAATAACTCGTCTGGCCGCAACATTGACACACTTTTTTTTCACAAATAAAAATGCAACGTTGCTTGTACCTACACCTAATTGTGATTTTTTTCAAGGGGAAAGGGGGATCCATACAGCCATCTCAGAATGAAACAATAATTAAGCTAATTATCCAGCCATGAGCTGGCGTAGGTATACCTACGTTAATGATATTTTTAGACGTTTTTCTACACAACAAGAGTCGCTAAAATGTGAAATTGCGATGATAAAAATACCTGCTCTTTATCGAATGGATAATTTGGCTCGAAATTTTTAACGGATCAGAAGAGACAGTGCAAAAAGTGGAAATTTTTAATGAACGTATGAGTACCCACACGTGTTATATTATGCAATGATGAACTATGGCTATAGCAGCTCGCTCTGACATAAAATATATAATTATTGTTATCCAATGGTCGATATTTTAAATCCAATTTTAGAATTGGCCTAATGAATCAATAGGGTTTTTTTCTTCAAGTTTAATGTAAAGGTAATTACTACGATGGTAGATACGAATTGGGAAATATGATTTAATTTATAATAAACCGGCGTATTTTCAAAGAACAAACAACATGGTACCTATAAAGATACGTACATGTAGCAGAATTAAAACATATGTACATAGTAAACTACGATCGTAATTCTCGATACAAACCCTATTATTAGATTCAATAATGAAGTAAGAAAAACTCGCCTTTCTTACCACAAACTCTACTGTTTGTGGTTGTATGTTACTATGGAAATCATTTCACGAATGGTCAGCTAAATTGGTTTTTCCAAATCGATTGTCCTTAGGTGTAAGTGAAGTGGTGGTCAGCACAAGTGGTATCGTACGATACGAAGTTCTATATTAAATTGGGCATTTAATAAACAGAAACGTATCTAACCGACGTGAATATGAAATCTCGAGGGGTAAAAATAAGAAATTTGAGTGGTAAAGTTGTCAAAAAATGCAAAATTTGTGATTTTCTATGGGAAAAAATGAAGGCGAATCCAACTTTTTTCTGTACTTGAATTAGAGTGGGCAATTTGGAAAATTTTCATGGTGATCACTAATTAATTTCGAACAAAATTTCATGGATTTTTTCACCCCTGGCTTTTCTAGTTTGATATTTTATGCCATATGAGTATGTGCCTGGACGAAGGGAGGTCAAAATTTTGAAAAAATATATTTTTCAGGTGCATACATTTTTTTTTTGAATTTTTTAAAGCAAAAATCATGAATTTTTAAAAATGAATTTTTTCCCTCTGAATTATGAGTTTTGAGTGGAAAGTTTAATCAACGATTTGACCCTCAGTCATTAACATGGCCATGAATGATATTTGAAGTATCAGTAGGTACCTATCACACTATCATACAATTAAGAATTTCAATCCTGTTTGATTTTTTCAAGTAGGTAAGAGGTTCTGTAGATTTCTTACTACTTTTATAGGGGGCCAAAAAATACTTTTTCACATATCATATTTGCTAGCTCGTTGGGTAAAAAGTTACAACGGTTTTCCATGAACGACGTAATCCTGATAAATCGGTGAAGTTTGAAAATACTCGCATATTTTCACGCACATAAGTTTTCAAAAGTCTAACAACATATTGAAAAATTGAAAAAAATGTGTCGAAAAATTGGAAAAAATTTTCGAAATGAACCTCGCAAATTGGACACATCTGACAACACATCCATCGCATCAGTCGATCATTGACGATCGAACCTGATCGACGATTTTTTGAACTAGCAGGTAGCTAGATACTATAAGCATTATTTCACTTGATCATTTATGATCAAGCCTGATCGACAACCTTTTGAACCAGTACTAGGTCCACTCAAACATTATTTCACTCGATCATTGAAAATCAACCCTGGTCAACAATCCTTTGAACTAGAATTCGGTTCACTCTGACATTATATCACTCGATCATTGATGATCAAGGCTGATCGACGATTCTTTGAGTTTGAACCAGTATTAGGTCCGCTTAGACATTGTATAACTCGATCATTGACGTTCAAGCCTAATCGACAATTTTTTGAACCAGTATTAACATTATTTCACTTGATCATAGATGATCAAGTCTGATCGACAATCTTTTGAACCAGTACTAGGTTCACTCAAACATTATTTCACTCGATCATTTATAATCAAGCCTTGGTAGATTTTTCCAAGGTAATTTTGAAGTGGAGAAGATATGCACTTCTTCAAATTGCTCTAGTTTTCGGTCCTGTTCACATATTTACCTATACTTAAGTAGGTAGGCACTTGAAATTAATAAATGACTTTATCATTGTCATACACGTAAATGCTATGCAAGTTGAAGCTACACACAAGTGAAAATTTCTTGAATAAAAAATACTTACTTAAGGTACAGGTACACCTACTGTATAGGTAGGTACTGGAACAGTGCAACCTGACAGGTAGCGAGGTTAATGAACAATTTCCGCGCTTAAGTAATTCTGCATGAGTTGCAACGCGAATACGTAACATTTATCAAGAATGGCACTGGCGGAAGATTTTCGCTACTTCTTTGTAGTATTGTAATCATTAAAACGAGAAATGCTAAAATGTGTTTCTAGTTTTTTAATCGCAACTGTGTACAGTATAGTCTTGCTCTTGCATGTTGTTGTTGTTGGTTTTTGGTAGAATAAAACGTGTACCTATTTAGGTATACCGGTGAATATGTTGATGGGTTAGTGCTGATAAAAAGCTGAAGAAGAGTTGTCTCGAGTGTTGCCAAAATTAAAATTCATAATGAAGAAGTAGAACAATTGGCAACGTCCGACGTTCATCCAGTTGGTAGCTGTTCGATTTATATGAATCAAAAAACTGTGCAGGTGGCCGCCCATCAATATTGATTACAAATTTAGAAATCAACAAATATCTACTTTCTATATGTTGCCCTCCCCGTTGCCCGCCGACCCGCCGTGTGTTGAAGTTGAAATATTTGGCAAATTTTGATGGTTTTGTGGAAATGCTGGAATGAGCAGGCAAAGATGGCTAGAACCAAAGTTATAAATTTGAAGAAATTATTTTTTCACTTTCAAGGGTTCCTAGTCTACAATCCAAATAAGAAAAAGTGCTTTACTAGAAAATAAGTTTGGTGTTCTGTTTTTAGGTAAGTAAACAAAATTAGTAAGATTATGATACGTTAGAAGTAAAAATTCAAGAAAATGGTCCAACTTGAACGTTAACACAAAATCATCAAGAAATAAATTCGGAGACAAAACAAGGAGGCCGAGCTGAGGGGTGGGCCATTCCCCGCTTCAACTCAAAATTCGTCAAGAAGTCTGCCAATCATCCAACTTTATGGTTTCGGTAAGATTTTACCGAAAATTTTGAAAAATTGACCAAATGTTGTCGACAAATTGTAAAAATTGACTAAATTTTTCAAAAATTTGTTGAAATGTTTCTGAACCATGTAACCTTTTATTTCATTTATTACCAGGAAAAGTAGATAATTTGTTGAAAAATTTCTCATCTTTTTTTTAAACATCGTGGGATTCCTTTCTGAAACTATACCATCGATTTTTAGCTCAAAATTTCATTCTCTCGTAAAAATATTTGAGAACGATCTTTTCGGTTCATACTAAAAGAACCTCCCCCCCCCCCATCTCCTGAGTCAGACAATGTTATCATATCTCGTGAGATTTCTAAAAGTCAAATTTTGAAACAATATAAATTTTTCCAAGTTCAAAAGTCAACTGACCCTTATTAAAATGAAGTCAGAATTTCTGAAATTTTCCAAGTCCAAAAAAATCGTTTGAAATTTGATAAATTTTCCAGGTCCAGAAAGTTTAAAATAGCCTTAAAAAATGTCTGAAAGTCAGCGTGATCTCTTAAATTTTCCAAGTTCAAAAAGTTAGTGGAAATGTGAAAATTTTTCCAAATCCAAAAAAAACTGATAAAATGACCAAAAGTCAGCGAAGCTGTCAGACAAAATTCTGATTCAAACTTTTCCTGAAAATTGTAAAGTTCATAAAGTTTGAAATTTTCCAAGTCCAAAAAATCATTTGAATTCTTAAAAAATTTCTGTTCAAAAAAGTCTGACAAAATGTCTAAAAATCATTGTGATCTCTGAAATTTTCCAAGTACAAAAAGTCTAAATTATTTTTCTAACATACAAAATGTCTAAAAGTCAGCATTATTTCTAAAATGTTCCAAGTCCAAAAAGTGAATGGAAATTTGAAAAATTTTTCAAGTCCAAAAAAATTTCACAAAATGTTTAAAAGTCAGCACAGAATGTCCGAGAGTCAGCATTATTTCTGAAATTTTCCAAGTTCAAAAAGTCAGTGGAAATCTGAAAATTTTTCTTAGTCCAAAAAAGTCTGGCAAAATGTCTAAAAGTCAGATTGTCAGATTTTCGTGACGTTTTTTATAAAAAATTTCAAAGATTCTCTTATGGCAATTTCTGACATTTTCCGAATTTAAAAAGTCAAAACCTTTGAATTTTTCAATTCAAAAATTCATATTCTCTGAATTTTTTTCCAAATGCAAAAAGTAATTTTTTACAAGTCCAAATAAATCAATTTTTTCATTTTTTTTTTCAAGCTCAAGAGGTCGTGTTCTTAGAATCTATGCTAATACCACATGTCAACTCTTGTTAAAAAAAGAAGTATTCGTATCTATGTACCCGTGTTTCAACTGTCATAAAATCCAAAGAGCTTGATTGGAGAATACCATTTGCAAAAAATACTCGTCAAATTTATACCTACCACGTAACGTGTTATTATAAATTGTATAATTTCGCGATGACTGTGTTTCATAAATATATACATGGAATGGGATACGAATACGGGTATTGAATTATTCTCTTGTGCCATAAATGTACATTTTTACATTTTGTGTCTTTGTCTCATCGTCCATGCATTGTAATTGGTTTGTTTAGTAAATAGCAATATAAGAATTTTCAAACAAAACAATAATTAAGCCAACTTACACTCGAACAAATTACTGGTATATTTGTTTTAAACTAACGCTATACGATTCGAGGTATGTAGTACCTACCTACGCACCATTACATTATGGTACGAGTATAGTATAACCTTTGTGCACTATGAAATTAATTCATTTGACGAGTTACCAGTATATTTACCTAATTTCGTAAATGTGCAATTCTCTGCCTTATTTTCAAACAATACCAATGTTTAAGTGTCATAAGTTAACGTGGATGCTTTCATTGCAAATTATTTTATGGATAAATTTTCGCAATATACGAATAGATTTGTGGCATGAGTTATAAATAAGAGATTACCTATGTGGATTGTGGATGGGGTAACATCCTTGGCAATCTTTTTCCTATCTGTATGAGAAGTGCAGGTATTCGTCATTAAATATTCTTACACGTACATTAGAATGAGGTACGCAGAGACGAAGACGACAAAGTATTAAGTACATGTTCCATATAAGAAAATGATTAATATTATTGTACTTTATTATTTACCTATTTCGTTTCAATTTCTTATTCTGTTATATTCTCACGAGTATTTTCCAATTCACTGTGGTAAAAATGTAATTTATGTAAAGACGTGTGCAAACTAATTGTTCCGGGTTCGTATGTCATTCGTGCACTTCATGATACTCGTATTATATGCATATACCAGCTGTACATATAACATGAGATGATATACAGACACAGTACCTAGATACTACCAGTACCTACCTAACTACGTCGATTTTGTTCAACGTTTCGCTAATATTTTTATTAAAGACACGTGCTTAATTTCAAACACTTAAATTGATATAGTTACCGTGTATTTGAATTTATAGCTATTCATCCGAGCACAGAGTACCTTATTTTTTGGCGTTTTAAAATGATTAACGATGGTTTATACCGATTGTTTTGCAATACGTGATGTATGTGTAGTCGTAAGGTATATCGTGTGTGCATGTCTAGCACACCGTGAAGTATTAGAGTGACATCAGTTTAGAATTATTTCCTGAAACGTTGGCTTAGCTATCCAGTACCTATCTATCTATTATTAATGCAGTAGCGAAGTTGTGACACAGAATGAATGTGGTTTCAGTGATTGGTAGATGTGGTGAAGACATTCAGGGAGATTATTTGTCGTTTTCGAAGAGTTTTTTTCTTCAAAGGATCTGGCAAGTGGTATGTTTACGAGGTGAAATCAACCCTAGCTCCAACTTACCCCTCAATAGGTGTCTTTTGATGTAAAATCATTTTTGAGGAAGTTTTCACCCTAACCCCTCACCTTTCAGAATTATTGCTTGTAGCATAGGATATGCTATTGCGATGATCAAACTTGTAAAATACGACATGAAATTCCGCGGCGCTAACTTTTAGACATTTTTTGCCAGATTTTTATGGACATGGAAACATTTTCAGACTTTTACTGACTTTTTGAATTTGGAAAATTTTAGAGATAATATGTGCTGACTTTTAGACATTCTGTCAAACGTTTTTGGACATGGAAAAATCTTCAGATTTCCATTGACTTTTTGGACTGGGAAAATTTTCAGAGATTATGCTGACTTTTAGACATTTTGTCAGAAACATAATTTAGACTTTTTGAACTCGGAAAATTTTAGAAATCAGGGTAAACTTCCGAAATTTTGTTAGGCAAACTTCTTGAACTTGAAAAGCTTCAGATATCGCGCTGACCTTTAGACATTTTGTCACAATTTTTTAGAATGGGAACATTTTTAAGAATTCAAACGAATTTTTGGACTTGGAAAATTCTAACTTTATGGATGTGAAAAATTTTAAGAAAAGTTCAAAACAAAATCCCAGCAAGGAAAATTTTGGTAGCGCACCTTAGCGAAAGTTGGCACATGCGGACCTAAATGCGGACATAGGTTGCAGAAACCAAAAAGTGAGACATGCACCCCATTTCACTCCTACTTTTGCACCATAACAAAAATGATAGTGGCACTCGCCACTCTTTGCTACCACTGCGCTCACGTAGCGAAAGGCAGCGTGTGCCACCATAACTGCTTTTTTGGGTGCGAAAAAGCTGAAAGTGAGACATGCATCCCGTTTTGCTACTACTTTCGCACTATAGCGAGAATGGTAGCGGATGGGTGCACATTTCTAGCTGGGATACTATTAGACAGCTTCTTACCTAACGTTAACTTTTAGACAATTTGCCAGACTTTTTTGAATTTGAAAAGATTTTCAAATTTCCATTCACTTTTTGGGCTTGAAAAAGTTTAGGGATCACATCGACTTTCAGACATTTTGTCAGACTTTTTTGGACTTGAAAAATTTTCAGATGTCCACTGACTTTTTGGGCGAGAAAAATTTTGGTCATGAAAATCCAACTTTTAGGCATTTTGTTAAACTTTTTTGGATTTGGAAAAATTTTCAGAATTCAAATCAAATTTTGAATTTGGAAATTTAAGGACTTTAAAATTTTCAAAAAAAGTTCAAATCAGAATTTTTTCGGACAGCTTTTTACCTGCCATTGACTTTTAGACATTTTTTGAGACTTTTTTGACCTTGCGACATTTCGTCAGCTTATTTTAGGCTTTCTTTACTTGAAAATTTTTTAATATTTCAAACGATTTTTGGATTTCGAAAATTTCAGAAATTCTGAATTTGTCAATTTTGAAGAATTTCATCTTACACATTTTGTGGGATTTTTTTAGAATTGCTGATTTTTAGACATTTTGTCAGAATTTTTTGTAATTGTAAAATTTTTCTGATTTCTATTGACTTTTTGGAATTATAAGATTTGAGACATAATGCTGAGTTTCAGACATTTTGTCACACTTTTTTGGATTTGAAAATTTTTTCAGATTTTCACTTTCTTTTAGAACTTGGGAATTTTCTGAGATCATGTTAATTTTTAGACACTTCGTCACACTTTTTTTCAGTCAGAAAAAATTTCAAATTTGCACTGACTTTTTGGAACTAGGAAATTTTAGAAATCACTCCAACTTTCGGATATTTTATCAAGCAGATTTTTTGGACTTGAAAAATGTCAAACTTTATTGACTCGAAAATTTTCAAGGAAAGTTCAAATCAGAATTTTGTCAGACAGTTTTTTACCTAATGCTGATTTCTAGACATTTTGTTAGATTTTTTTAAACTTGCCGACTTTTAGACATTTTGGACTTGTAGGTACAAATTTTCAGATTTCCACCGACTTTTTATTGGACTTGGAAAATTTCAGAGATCCGAAAATTTTTAGACATTTTGTCAAACAAACACATTACACTTTTTAAACTTCCTGGACTTGGAAAATTTCGGAGATCACGCTGCCTTCCAGACATTTTGCCAGGCTATTTTAGACTTTCTGGACTTGAAAAAATTTTCAGATCTCAAGCGATTTTTTGGACCTGGAAAATTTTAGAAATTCAGACTTTTTCAATTTTGGGAAATTTCATTAATGGAAATAGAAACGAACGAGGGGGCGGGGACTTTTTTCATGTCGTTAATTTAACCTCTGGTGCCCCAAAAAATCACATTGCAATAAAAAGTAACGATACGACGAAAAGCTTGAAACAAAAGTTGTAAAGTATTAAAAAGTTACCATTTTTTGTTCTACAATTTTTTTTCTATTCTTTAGTGGTGAGAAATTATCCTGCTTAGAAGATAGGAATTTATGTTAGATGGAGAGATGCATGAATTTTTACGAAGATTTACCATTATTTGCGAGCCTGTGACACAAATTTCGCTTTTTTCAATCGGGAAACTAATCTCAGATTCAATTTCAGTGAGTTCGAATTATATGGAAATGATATCAAACGTACCCTTACCCCTTTATGCGCAGAAATAGAGGTGTTTCCACTTCTAAAAATCTTCTCGATCCTGCTCACTCCCTAAAGAAAATTTCTGATGGCCCCTTCCCCAAAAAAGTTGTAAATATACCTTGCTTTTTTCGTATTAACTGCTGAAGACCAAAAAAGTACGTACGGTAGGTACTAAAAATACTTCATCAAAACCCTAATGGATTTTCCATCATCGATTCTACAATCGTATTCGAAATTACCTACATGATCTGCCACGAAAAAAAAAGAAACAATGATATCGTGAGAAATCGCAATGAGATTTCGTTCGTACGAAAATATGGTTTAAATACTCGTATTAAAATGCACCAGCCTCGTCGAAATAATCGATGTCGATCACGTATCTATGGAAAAAATTGCAACGGTGGGCTGGTGGGCGATGCAATACGATGAAACAACGTATTTTTTTATGATCTCTCTGATCAACCTGTCGAAGACAAGGTACTTTTTTGTACATTTCTCTCTATGTCACTATTTTTTGTTTTCTTTTCTAAACTGCTGCGTATAGTTAGTCGTAGGTAACACAATAGAAATGCTTTCTTTGAATTCGGACCTCTTTATGTATTCCGCAAGGATGACGACAAAATGGTACCTCGGACACGGCTTTAGGTTGTAAAAAAAAAAAACGACGAACGTAGAAAAGCATCATAGGCTACCAGTACGTTACGAACAAACGCAGGATGGACTCCAACAGAATGGATATGATTCAAACCATCAACACCGTCAAACAGAATAACAAGCCAGAGCCATGCGAAAGGCGCGAGGAGAGAGGAATCGACCTCAATGGTTGCTGGATGAAGCCGCCGTACCTGGTACAGCTTGACACTCGAACTAGTCTTGTCCCCTTGGCCGCGCACCTTTACGTACAAGCCCATTTCCATTTTTACTGGTTTAACCGCTACGTAAGCCGATCGACGGTGTGGTTGTGTTTGTATACGACGTGTCAGTGTGTAAGAATTCAAACAGGGAATTTCCATTCCTCATTAAACGAACCGGTTCCATCGTTCATCTAAAATACTAAGTAATACGGAAATATCGAATGTAGTTCTAATTTAACGGGAAGTAATACAGACGAATAGACATACTTTGATTTTTATATATCGGTCATATTATCATCTCGATATCTATTTATTTACCTTTTTTTTTCGCCAGTGATTACGATTCAGATGGGCAGATATGGATGTTTGAAATCGACGATCTGTTGGACAGATGCCGGCTCATCTCCCATAGTAAACAAATTTTCCGCATCAGGTGTGAATTATTCGACGAAATACGTTTTTCGTACGTATGTGTGTATTTCATTATTGTCAGCGTAATTAAATTTGATGACTTTGTAGTATTCTGCACCATCGCCATCGCCATCGGTACAATGATACATGTTTGGTAATCAATTATGCCTAACAACCTGAACTGAACCTGTTGGTAAAATATAACATTCGTCATTATTCTTTCGTAATCGTTCGATATTCGTTTAATACCTCGATGAAAATAAACAAACTTTTTCCTCGGTGATCGATGTGGAGAAATGCATACCTACAGACGTGGGCTTCTTTCTAGGTTCGGTCGTTCGACGAGATGAGAATTGCCTCGTAGATTTATCAAATAGCATCATTTTCGCTAACATTTTCGTGTTGATCTATGAAATACGGAAGAAGAGTAGGTGGAGAGGCGAAAAAATGATTTTCAAGGGCCAGATTACAATTTTGCAACGTCCAGATTCCTCGAAATTTCATTACCCACCTGAATCAATACTTGAATATTACGGTGATTAGCAGATTAAGTAGTGATTATTCTTAGCAACAATTTCAAAATTCATCACGTATAATTTTTTTTCATCGGGAATGGCTTAAACTGGGGCCCCAATATTTTGAAAAATATCGAAAAGCTGGAAAAACAGGGTAAATTGGACAAAAGTTGACAAAAAATTGGAAAAGTTGATGAAATTTACAAAATTTGAAAAATGGCACAAATATCTACAAAAAAATGTTCTCGCTTTGCTTGAGCTCAATATAAATTTACTTTTTTTAAAATAAATACCGAATGAAAAATATATTTTTACTTTATATTAAATCAAATTTTTTATTTCATCCTCTCCCCTTGAATAACTGGTACAATTTTAATTACATTTTCTAAATGTTATTGATCTCTTGATGAAAATTGGTAGAATTGCCAAGAAAGTTGGAAAAATCGCACAAAAAGTTGTCAAATTTGAAGTCTCAGACAACCCTCCCCCCCCCCCCACAATCCCTAAATCCATCACTGTTTTTCATCCATCTGATGTATCAAAGGAATAGCCAGCCAATGAATTTTTAAATATTTTTTGTATACAATTAGTTCGGTGTCAGTCTCTTTCTTAAATAACACTTTGGCATAGATCAAAACTTCGTAGCATTCGATTGATAGTGTAACTGAATTACCGAAAGTAATACACCACACTCTGCTGATTCTTGCCCATTTTCCAGAATCCAGCATCCCAAAGGACACTTCCCCGAATAAGAATTTCTTCGGAAAGTTTTTTTTTTCCATTTGGTTTTCCCCGAAATTATTTTCTACGAATATCAGCTTGTTTTGTTGACGAGCCAACAAAACAAGCTGATGATGTCGAGAATGTAGTATAATGATTAAAAATATTTTATGCTGATTATCAAACTCATCCAAAATACTTGAGCTGGTTCGCATTTTATGTAAGATGCTCGGAACAAAATCAAAATATCGACATATTTCACCATTCGTCAGCCAGTCTGTTTTTGCTATCGTATACTCATAAATCACAATCGAAAAGTAACAATTAATTAAGAATAAAGTGAAAAATTTTACCTGCAAAAAGTACAATATGCAACCTGATTGGCGCTGGAAGAAAATTGAGAAAACATGAGGAAATTCAAAATCTTACCTGCGAAGTGTGAGATATGCAACCTCATGTACTTGAGAAAACAATTTGAGGAAAAATAGAATTGAGTTTGAGAAAAGTGAAAATTTTACCTGCAAGAAGTACGACATGCAACTTCAATGGCATGAGAAAAAATCGAACAAAAAGGAAAAAATTATGAAAGTGAAAAATTTTACTCGCGAAAACGAGAAATGTAACCTAATTTACTTCAGGAAAAAATTTGATAAAGAATAAGTTTGAAAAAAGTGAAAATTTTACCTGCAAAAATTACTATATGCAACCTCACTGACATGAGAAAAAATGAACGAAAAGGAAAATATTTTACAATTTCCAAGTTCACAAGTCAACCGACAACTGAATAAAATTTTTCAAAATCGAAAGTCACAATTTTTGAAATTTTTCATGTCAAAATATCGGTTGAAATCCGAAAAGTTTTCCAAGCCCAGAAAATCTAAAATAGTCTAACAAAATATCTGAAAGTCGGCGTCATCTCTAAAATTTTCCAAGTCCAAGAAGCCTGTTTGACAAAATGTCGAAAATTTACCCTAATTTCTAAAATTTTCCAAGTCCAAAAAATCAGTGAAAATCTGAAACCCTTTTCAAGTCCAATACCACATAATTTTAAAACATGGGATATATTTTTTCTAAATTTTTAAACCGATGAAATTGAAATTTTCCAATTACAAACATTCATTTGAATTTTTAAAAATTTTCCAAAAATTTTAACAAATGTCTGAAAATTACCAATTTTAAAGAAATACCCCAAAATTTGTAAGATCAAATTTTTCAAAATCGAAGAACTCAGAATTTCTGAAATTTTCCAAATCCAAAAATCGTTTAAAATCTTAAAACATTTTCAAGTAAAGAAATACTAAAATCGGCTAAGGAAATGTCATTAGTTCAAAAAAGTCTCACAAAATGTCTAAAAGTCAGCGTTAGGTAAAAAGTCGTCTGACAAGATTCGGATGAGTTGAAATTTTCTTGGAATTTTTGAAGTCAAAAAAATTAAAATTTTCATAGTACAAAACTTGATTTGAATTTTGAAAATTTTTCCAAGTCCAGAAAAGATTGACAAAATGTATAAAGGGCAACGAGACGGATTTTCGTGATCGAAATTTTCCAAATCCAAAAAGTCAGTGGACATCTGAAAATTCTGACAAAATGTCTGAAAGTCATCGTAATCTCTAAAATTTTTCAAGTCCAAAAATTTTGAAGTTTGTCTAACAAAATATCTAAAAATCAGCATGATCTCAGAAATTTTTCAAGCCCAAAAAAGTCTAACAAAATGTCTAAAAGTCAGCGTTAGGTGAAAAGTTGTCTGACAATACCCTGATTTGAATTTTTTTTGAAATTTTCCAATTCCAAAAAGTCAGTGGAAATCTGAAAACTTTTCCAAGTCAAAAAAGTCTGACAAAATATCTGAAAGTCATCGTGATCTCTGAAATTTTCCAACCTCAAGAAGTCTGCTTGGCAAAATGTCGGAAATTTACCCTGATTTCTACAATTTTTCAAGTTCAAAAAGTCAATGGAAATCTGAAAATTTTTCCAAGTCAAAAATTTTGTAACTGTCGATAAAATCTCCCGTCTCAGACAATTTTTTTCGCATTCTATAATTCATTTTTGGAAAAATCATACATCCTGCATGCTTTTTCCTCACCTCTCCAGACTTTCAATGCAAATTTTCTCTTTGCAATAAATTTTTTCAAGGTTGTTGGAATTTTCTCGATATGTTCCAATATCTCTTCACAGATGCTCGTTGATTTTCCATCATTCAAAATCACAATTTCACATTCAATCACAAATGATCATCGCTGTTGCACAATTTGACGAAACTCGTACCTACCTGTACCTATCTTCGATCATACAGAAACAACATCATCATCAACAACAACAACAACCAAAAAAAAAAACTCATCAGAACCAGAATAAGCAACATTTACTTACTTAAATATTCGACAATAATGATTTCAAAGACGACCATGATCTACTTCAAGGAATTTCACCAAATCTTATTTTAACGAAAATGCATCATCTTATACCAGGCTATACCAGTACCAGCAACACCGCCATCCAACGCAGTCCCTCCTCTTTGATTTTATACTTTTTACACGGCGAAAAAATCATGGTTATGAATAAATTATTGGGTGGAATCGAATCTAACGCAGGTTCATTTCACCGCGAACGTCTAAAATATAAATAAACCTAGGAACGGTTTTCATTTGACCTTGAAATTTGCAAACATTTTCACCTGAATGGATACCTACGTGAAACGAGCTGTAAAATCCAACCCATCTAGATCTCGAACTGAATCAACTTTCAATACGAATCGTTCGTGAACGATAATGATCACTAAATGGCAGGTTTGAACGTGTTGGAACGTATATGAGGTGGAACCGAACCGGTACCATTGATGTTTACATGAATATTATGCGTTTATGGCATTTTCCCCTCAAAGCATTAGTAACTTGGCTAATTATGTAGATATTTTTTGTCCGGAATGGCTCGCAAAAATGGAAAATAGGAGGTTTTTGGACCCGTTGAATTCATCTCCCCCCACGGCTTTGGCGCAGCAGACGTAGTTGCCGAGAAAATGACAATTTTTGAGTCAAAATTGAGCTTAAAAATTTTGAACCACAAAAATGTGAGATTATTGTAATTCCCGACGAATTTAAAGTCACTTTATGTCACACGCTATTCGTTCATGAGAAAATGATCTCTTCGAGCCAAAAATTGGCAATATCTTGAGAACGAAGCTCGAACTTGCAAAACTGACGCCGGATTCGTGTTCAGCAACTTTAAATGCAAAATACCCAGCCGAAAACTACATGAAAAATTTGAAAATACGTCAATATTCATTGTTTGCATCTCGCTCCTGGAAACAGACGATAGGCAATTCAATTAACACCAAATAATGAAAACGTCAAATACCTCGCGAAATAATGCACAGATCATAAATTCGAATGCATATTCGTGATCTGCAACCTCAAATGTACATCCACCAAAATTTTAGTCTCCTGGGTGAATATTTTCTTGTGTCATCATTCCCAAAGTCGCAAACTTGACAAAAAAGAAGTCCCGGTCATTTCCATACTACCCATGAAACTATAAAACATAGGATATGCTTTTGCTTATTGAAAATTTTTTTCAAGTTCAAAAAAGTCTGACATCATGTCTAAAAGTCAATGAAAATCTAAAAATTCTTCCAAATACATACAAAAAAGTCTGACAAAATGTGTCAAAGTCTGAATCAATACCTATTTAAAGGTCAAAAAATAGTCTTTTAAGACCCAAAACTGTAATTTTTTTCGTAATTATTCGTCTTAATAAATTCAAACCGGTTCGATAAGTAATTAAATATGTTTTCAATAATTTGGTAGTTTTCGTAACAAAATAAATGTAAATTCTCAAAATTCGTTCATTCTTGAAATAGGTATCCGCTTAATTATTAAAAATGAAGAAAATAAAACCTCCATATATAGCTCAAAATAACGACTGCATTTCAATTTTGATTACATATTCGTGATCAGCGACATCGAATCTATTGATCACCTTGCAGTCCACCGATGTCAAAAAATCATAATCCCAGAAACAATTCATTACATCTAAAATTTTCAAACCTCAAAAAAAACCAACAAAAAATTAAACTTGTAAATAGGTACAAATTTTTATTTACATGATTAATTACGTATAAATAATATCACAATGTGAAACAAAATCGGGTACAAAAATTACACATATCGAATAATAATAGTATAAAAGGCAAAAAAAAAGTGTACATAAAAAAAGTGGTACAAAAACAATTAAAACAATGTAGTATTAAGAATGTCGAAGATGTAAAATTAGGAATATCCGCTGTTTTTATACACATCTATACAATAGACAAAGTTTGGGAAATTCGTAATCATACATGAAATTTTTTTACAAAAAAAAAAGAAAGAAAGAAAGAATTAAATAGTTCATTAAATGGTAACATAACCATAGATTATTTACAATAAGAATTCGCTATATAAATACACAAAATAATACACGCACAATAAAAATTATTATTAAAACGAACGAAAGTTACACAGTTTTAGAAACTGTTCGTATACCTTAATATTATCTATCGTTTTATTCGAACGCGTGTAAATTAAACGAAAATATATAGGAAATAGCGGATACATTTCGATGTAACATTCGAGTTAACGATATCGAATTATAAATCAATAACGTAATTCAACGAAAGATAATATAATATATTCAAATTAGACTAGATTCTCTATTAGAAAAAAAATAAAATGACGAATTTACATCATATTATGTATCCAATGTGTGTAAATGGCACGATAATATTTGATAGGTATTAATACAATACATCGGATGCATTCGAGACCATTTCATATAAATTTAAAAAATAAATAAATTCACATCCGATCGTACCTAATTCGTTAAAAACTTATTAATAATTAAAAGATCATTATCGAAGTGTAATCTAAGCTTGTTGTACTCGATTATGTTGGAATTAGGAAGCAACGAATTGTTCAAAATTTCAAATACGATGAGGGAGATTTTAATGAAATGGAAAAGATAATAATTTATGAAACATATACGTACGAAAATAGACACTGAGATTAAAAACTCATCAAAAATTACACCAAAATGGGGGGGGGGGAGGATAATAAAATTATAAAAAGTGATACGAATAATTGAAGTATGTAGTACATTATTACAATTTTTTCTAATGATTGAAAAATTTACAAATTTTATGTTCATTAATTATAGGTAGGTACCCATACAACGAGTAAGAATTTAGGATTTTCATCCAGTGACTAGCTAAACATTTGAAGAGAGTTTTGAGATCTCAGTCAGATTCTCTGGTCAATTCATAAGTTTTTTAAAAATATCTAAATCCATGATTTACTAGTTTGTTAAGAAATTGATCGCATTTTCATATTTTTTTGAAGAGAATCGGGGTACGGAAAGTTGGCTTGAAATAAATGAAATAAATAGAAAGAATTGAAGGAAGATAAAACAAAGACCCAGACTCGACAGCTAAACCTTCAAGAAACCATTTTTTTAACATTCAAAAAAAAAAAAAAATTTACAAATACCTACTTATGTAACAAAAATAATTGAAATGAAATTATGGCAAAGGATTTCCACATTAATATCAAAATTAATCAATTTTTCAGTGAAATTTCATTCCCATTCCTCTCAATTTTTAAACCAAATGTCACACTGATTTTTAAACTCATTTTTACCTTTAAAAATCAGGTATTCAAGACTATTCAATTCATTTCACTTTTCAAAAGTCGATAAAAAAATCGAAATTAAAAATCAAGTTTTTTTCTCCAATTCGTAATTTTTTTTAATTTTATTCTTTGCATTCTCTCGATTATTTTCCCAATAATTTTCGATATTCTTATTTCTGAAAGATTATTTTCCTTCAATTTTTTGCCAGAAAAATAATGAAATTTTTAGTTCTTTTTTCCACTGAATTTTTATCAAACTTGAAAATTATAGTCCATCGTCGTTAAGGGGAAAAAAACAAACAAAATTCATATCAAATTAGCAAATAAACTCGTTATTTTGCTGTCAAAAAATTGCATAATTTCTTAACGCGAACAAGAAGCTATAAAAAGACAAATAAATTGGCTAATTTTGAGGGGAAAAAAAGTTATTTGGGGAATATTATAACAAATTTCTTGAGAAAAACCACTCGAAAAACACGTAACTGGCCATTTTGACTACAACTTTTCGAAATTATCATATTTTTGGGCTCGAGAATGTAGAAGGAAGAGGAAACAATACAATTTAAGAGACTTAATTGACTTTTCTGACTCAGACTCTTCTTTAACTATTCGCGAATTCACGCTCCGCTAGAATCGCTGTTGCTCGAGTCTGAAAAGGGGGCACTGTA
>FIZU01032638.1:0-10704 GCA_900064475.1 Pseudococcus longispinus
GGAATGTAATGGGTAGGATGAAATGGAATGTATAGGGATGTGTTGTGTGCTTACGCACACGAATGTTATTTACGGGGTGTGCTTACGCACACCTATGATGAGAATGGTATGTTTTCACATACCTATCACTGAAGTGGCATGCATATGCATACCACTAGTCTTGAATAATGTGTCTCTAACCTGAGTCGGTCTCACTCACAACACATCAACGACCTTAGTTTCGGCACCAATGTTATAGGTAGGTAATTCGCTCCTACCTGGTATACACCAGATAGGTACGGGGTTCACTTTCTATAAACATAAGATATTTACCAGCGCGAAATAACTCAAGTCCGTTTACCGTAGATGAATCGTATATTACATCAAACCGAACTTGACATTTAAACACATTTACTCACGTATTGAAAGAAAAGATATTAGAACGGGGACATATTAACGGGAGAACGGCACTGTCGAGTCGACGGAGTCGTACGCCTCCGCGTAGGCTCACCAGCACCGAACTAACTTGAAACACCAAACGTTGCTCGCACTGAACCCAGTTCGAGCAAACCACAGGGCTACCAACCACATTAACGCAATGTAGCACCAGGAGTAAGGGCCATAAGTCCCTATGACAATGGTATTTGTCATTTGTGATATGAAATCTGTCACCTATGACATGAATCTGACAATTGTGATGAAAAATCTTATCATTTGACGCACATGAAATCGGTATTTGTGATATCAAATCTGTCGCTTTTGACTCAAAATTTGTTACACGTGTTATGAATTTATCATAAGCTGGGATGGGCGAGATCATTTCACAAAAAAGATCAATAAGATCATTTAGATCATTTAGATCATTAAGATCATGATTTTAAATATTTAAAATCATTGAGATCAATTTATTTGAATATGATGATCTAAAATCATTTTATGCAACAATGATCTTAAATTTTTAAGACGAAAAGATCGTAAGATCAAAATCATTTTTTACGTAATTTGTGTGTAAACTGTGTAGCGTAGCTGGCAGGTTGGCACGCAGTAGAATACTCTATTGAATTTTGTTTTATCGAAGACAAAAGTGCCTCTTTTTATTTCCAAATTTCCAACTTTCCATACTTCATGACTTACAAAAAAATGTCAAAATTTGAATATTTCGTTCTTGGAACTATTTCTTTGGAAAATGGAATGAAATTTTCTGAAAATTTCATTCCATTTACCAAAGAAATGATTCCAAGAACGAAATAACGAAATTTTGATATTTTTGTGCAACTAGGTAATGATCTTAATAATTTGTTTATAGTAGAAAAGATCATGATTTTAGATTTTAATGATTTTAAATCATGATTTTTAGGAATTTTCAAGACGATCTTATGATTTTGATTTAAAATTATTTAGGAAATAATCTTGCTCCGCGGATCCCTGGTCATAAGTGTCACAACTCACATGGTTTTGCGACATCTATCAATTTGACATGAATCTGTCAATTGTGACATGAAATCTGTCACTTGTGACATTAAATGTACCGGTTGGATACCAATTTGTCAGTTTTGACCTAAAATCTGTACTTGTTGTATCAAATCTATCACTTTTCGCTCAAAATTTATTACTTGTGTCATGAATCTGTCGTATGTGTCACAAATCTGTGACAAGTTACATGAGATCTGACAATAATTGTTTTGTGACATGAAATCTTACACTTTTGACATGAAATCTGTCGCATGTGACATGAAATATGTCACTTGTGACATGAAGTATGTCGCTTGTGACATGAAGTATGTCGCTTGTGACATGAAGTATGTCACTTGTGACATGGAATTTGTCACTTGTGACATGGAATTTGTCACTTGTGACATGAAATCTACCAGTTAGACACAAATCTGTCAATTGTGATTTGGCATCTGTCACTTTTTGCACGAAATCGGTAATTTGTAAAACAAATTCGCCATAAGTGTTACGAACCTGTCACAAGTGACATGAATCTGTCAATTGTGATATGACATCTGTCATTTAAAATATGAAATCAGTCACTTGTTGCGTTAAAAATGTCACTTGTGACACAAAATCATAACTCTGGCAATTGTGATGTGACATCTGCCAGTTGTGATTCGGCAGCTGACCCTGTGACATGAATCTGGAATTGTGACGCGACCTCAGCCATTTTGACATGAATCTGTCAAATGTGGTCGATTGTGATATGACAGGCCATTTGTGATTTTTAACTCGAGTCTCGACATCCGTCACTTGTGATGTGTCGTGTAGTAGTGTTGATAACTAAAAGTAACGAAGCATTTGGCACGGGTTTTAAGTTTTAAGGACGAGTAAATCAAAAATTTTGTGAAACAAGTTAAATGACCTACGAGTCCACAATTTTACGTCGAGGTAGGTAGTTGGTAGGGTACCAAATACGAATATCTCAAAATTAGCACTCGTGACTCCCAGGTCATAATTTAATCTGTTGTCGCTCGGTACTCGATCGGAAATCATTTAATCGAACACTTCATTATCACGAACTAATAACTACGAAAACAATTATCATCTAAGTTATACCAATGGTTTAAAAAAAAACATAAAATAATTTATGGAAAAATATTTCTGATTTTATATCAAGAATTCAAACCAACTGCCAACAACAGAATAAATGATACGAATAACGAAATAAAGAGTTCCTATAAAAAAGAAAATGAAGCCAATCAAACTGTCGATTTCGTACCGTAATCACACACGTACCTAATTATTCGCGTACAAAAATCAATTGAAAACCAAATCAAAAGGTAATAAAAAACCGAACGATTACGAAAGTGATTTTCAAAACAGTGCGATAAATTAATTATTAATCTGGATATAAAAAGCACCTTTCAACCTCGAAATAGGTACAAAATGTATTTAAAAGTAGGCGCCATAAGAGCCTATATGGATCACAGCCAATTTCAAAATTAATAAATTTTATTTTAAAAATACTTATAAATAAATCTCGCGGAGCTACTCGTTTTAATAAATCGCATCGGTGGAGGTTAATACCTATTGTAGTGAGATAAAACTATTATGAAACTCGCATTAAGGTAACATAGTCGGATTTGAAAGTATGGTTGATTTTTTTCCAAAACGTCTATTATTTTTCTCTACGGACTATAAAACACCATCGTTCAAGTCACCCAATAATGACGAGGAAGTAACCTATAGATACGTGTCTTCTTTCGCGTGAATAATTGAGACGTAGGCAGATGATTTTCTTTTTATACGTTATTTTTGGAAACTTTGATGGTAAAAATGATTCTAGGTATATTGGATACACGTTGTATGTGTATAGCTTCATCGTACATAATAACTTTTTTTTTTCAACCTCTATCATAATTCAGATACTAATCACGGTCGATGCGTAGGTTAACCACAGTATGATAAGTGTCGGCAATACGTTATCGATGAAGGAAAAAAAAAAGAGGGACTCATTTCATTGGACATTAAGGTGACTTTATTACTATACGTGTACAAGAATACAAAACTCGAGTAAGGTAATAATTCACCGTGAAATTAACCACGCCGAGTTTACTACGATTACGCGTTCGAAAATATTGTTCGTGAAGAACGTCTTCAGCGTCAGAAGCTAGGTGTATTTTTTCTGTATGTTTTTGTGGTCGTCGATGGTACCGATGATATTACCGTAATTTCTTTTTACTCTACGAGTTATCGACTTATACTTATCGTATGATCACCCTCGAGTATCAAGTCTAGACCAGCGAGTTGAAAAAAACCAAAACAATGAAGATGATTTGGTCTCTCGACGAGGCGATTGTCTACGTGGGAAGTATCTCGATCTCGTATTTATTTACTTTTGTTGACCGAAATCTAAATCCGATTGTGGGATCGCGGTTCAAGGTCGCTACCCTTTTGTGTTTCGAGGTACTGTTATGGATTAATACATTAATTCGTTATCGATGATGGAGTTTGGAGGGATAACGGCGACGAATTAGTTTTGGATGCAAGAGGCGGTTTTACACTTCGAGGTGTCAGCTGGTGCTGATGGGGTGTGAAAAGGGTGCGTAATTTTTGGGCGATTGCGACGTGAGGTACTTGGATGATTATTTGAAAAATAGAAATCATCGTAGAACATCTGGTTGGAATTATTTTACAAAAGTCTGTACAGGGTGTCCTCATGCATCAATCACTGATGAATAAGATACGAGTATGTGAGTCTAAGGGAGGAGGAAGCTTCTTATAATGGATTAAAACCTCGATGTATGGAAAGTAAAATCAGCTGGAGAAAATTTTTTGTTATGGCGAATTTACGATGATTCGAAAAAATCTTTGAACTTGAAATTGCTCATCATAGAAATTAAGAAACTTGAAAAAGAATTTTCGATGAAAATCGGTAAAGTTGCTATATTTTACTCAAAGAGTTTTGAACAGTTTTGTATAAGTAATTGCAGATGAAATTGAGCTTCAGTTGCTTCAATGGTCACATGCTCTGTGCCTATAGTCGTCTTTGATGTTTTAATAAATTCTACAGAAGAATGGAGAAATGATTCTCAAATCACCCCATGAAAAAATAAAAGGTAGAAAAAAAAGTTTATCCAGAAAACTGTGATGAAGTGTTTTTGAGCAAATTTTTCAAAAAAAACTCCTACTTTACTTTAAAAAATCAAAAATTTTTTTTGAAAATCCTCACAAATTTTTTGAAAACTATTTCACCATTTTCTTTTGGGACTCCCCCCCCCCTACAAGGCGTATGCCTGTCAAACCCTTTTCGAAATTTCCCATTCATCTTAAATTTTTCTTGCACACTAGCTTTAAACAAAATTTAGTGAAAATTATCAAAAATCTTATAAAAATGATTAAGAAATCATGAAAATTGTTTAAAATCTTGTAGAAATTATGGAAATTTCCGTTTTTGGTAAAAATATCATTAAATCCAGAAATGGGTCAAAAATTACGAATTACTGACAAAAATTGTAAACATTGTTAAAATAGGCATAAAAATCAGAGATACGATGAAAATCGCCAAAAATGTCAAAGTTTTCAAAATTTAGCAAAATGGTTGTAAAATTTGTCAAAAAATCATTTAAATCGTCAAAAATGTTAAAATCACCAAATTTTTATTCTAAAAGAATTCAAAATAGTGTAAAAACGGTCAAAAGATCATGAAAATCAGTGAAAGCTTCGTTAAAAGGTCAAAAAATTGACGAAAGTCAAAAAAATTGTAAAAATATTCCTAAAAATATTTCGAAAATGTTGTAAAAGAAGTTATAATGCATGAAAAACTTTACAACATTCACAAATTTTCATAAAAATCTGTAAAAATAAAGTAAAAATAATTAAAATTTTGAAAACGTTGTGAAGATTCTTGCAGTTTTACGAAATTTTTGCTCATTTTCGTGGATTTTATCAACATTTTTTGACCATTTTAACATTTTCAATAATTTTCATAATTTAAATTTTAAGAAAATTTTGACTTTTTTTACATTTTTGGAACCACTTTTACGATATAAAATTTTCCAAGTTCAAAAAGTCATCACCATCTGACATGAGAAAATCCAGGACAGCAAAAGTTTACGAAGCAAAACTGTAGCCGGAAACTCCCCCCCCCCCTGTCATAAGACTTTGAACCTTTGAAAAATTGGTTGAAAAAATTACCACCAAATTTGTTGGAAAAAATTCTTCAATTGAAAAAAAAGTGAATTGAAAAATTATTCCAAAAAATCCTCTGAAGAAAAAATTGACTGTCAAAACGAATCATTGTTTAAAAAATGCATATTTACCTATCCAATAAAAATTGTTTAAAAAATTCAAAATTCTTTGGAATAATCTAGGAAAAATTTTGGGAAAAGAAATTCTTGAAAAATTTGAAAAAGGTTCTCTTCGAAAAATTGAAAATATACCTATAGTTCATTGGCAAAAATTTCTCAAAAAAAATGCGAGTTCAAAAATAAATATTAGCTACTTTAATTATTACATATTAAAATTTTTTTTCAAAAAATGTAAAAAACACATTTAAAATGTAAGATTTCTCCGAAAAATGTTGTACCAGAATTGGTCAGTATTCAGCTTGGGGGGGGGGGGGGGGTAATGGCATGACCCCATTGCAATTATGATTTTCTGGACAAACTCAGGGTGCTACGAAAAAAAATCAAGGGATGAAAATTGAAGAGCTTGAAATTCTCTTTCTCCGAAGAGCCATAAGTTTTCTTGCAAGGGGCTTAGTTTTCGAGATTTTTTACAGTCAAAGTGTTTTTTTTTTCAAAACCACTGATATTCAAAATGGGCCACTCTGTATCTATCAAGAGGATAATTTATTAGTACTCAAATATCATAATATGGTATATCCATTCCATCTGTTGCCGAATCTAATCAATCTCATTTGTTTCTATGATTACAGGAAATATGTGCGAATTTCGACGAACACGCAGCAAAGTCTGGTGGTCGACATATTTCCAAGAAGATGACGAAACCGACGAAGTGGCGACGCACCATCCTTCCTTATCTCGATTGACGACCTCGCGATACAGCTGGAGACGTTCGTTAGTCGAAGACAGCAGCCGGAATTCTTCGAGTAGTCCGAGCAACGGCAGCCATAAATCTCAAGATTCGGGATTTTCCGACTCCGAATCATCTTCGCCTTCGAGCTGCGGTTCGAAATCTGACACAGAGAATCGCGTCAAAAGCGACGAATCGTGCGACAAATGCGAAGACGAATCGAAAACCGATCAAAGCCCTAATTCGCCTGCGGAATCAGCTCTTTCCAAGTTACCAGAAACGCCAGTCCGAATCAGTAGGCCGCACTTGTTACGATACAAGAAACGAGACAGGAATCACGATAAAAACGAGAAGAATTTACAGCTGGTTAAATCCAGATGTAATTCGATCAGCAGTTATTTAGCCGATTGTTATTTTCCTATCAACGATTTCGTCAACGAACCAAAAACACCAATCGAGTCATCTTGCTCGGAAACGTCTCAGAGATGTACGCTTTCCAGATCGCAAACGTATCATTCTCTTTATTCGGTTTCCGAATCCAGTCCAGATGAATCTGCTAGGACTTGTTTCATTGTCGACGAGTTACCGAAACGAAGTCCTCAGCAGGATGTTGAGAAAACTCCTCTCGGCAGTACCGATACATTATCGTCGAGTAGTTTCGAAAACGAAGATACGGTTAGGTTTCTCGATAAAAAGGAACCTTCTAGTGGACGGTGCTCGCCCGAACCTCGAGGGAACGAGCAGAAAGATTTACCATGCTTGAATGTCGATTCGTTGAAGAAGCTAGATCACAATGAAACTTTAGATTTAAGCTTGTTACCAGATCCGGCTCATGCTTCGACGCCAAAAAAAGATGAAATCAGGTTACGAACCAGTAAGAAAATCAGATCTCCGTCTCCCGTCGCAGATGAAGATAACAAGTGAGTGTTTATTCATTTATTCAGGGAGAAGTTAGGGGGTACCTATTCGATATTTGATGAAGATTTCATCTTGACTTTAGGAATTGGCGATTTTTTTGGAAAAAGTTTGTGGCTTTTCATCGGTTTATGAGAGTTTTTTTGAAAACGTTTTGAAAAAGTTTTGATGGAAATTAAAGATTCAGGATTTTGGGCTTATACCAAGAAACTTCTTGAGATTTCACATCAGTGACAAGTATCTACCTAAGAAATGGAATTTCAAAAACCTCCGGTCCAGTTGTAAATAAATTATTCATTTATAAACAAATACATGCCATCCGTGTTTCTGATTCATAATATTAGTCATTTTTTTGGAAATCTGAATAATTATACTTTCATTATCAAAGCTGATAAGTGATAACATTGAAAGTTGTTTGCGCAATATTGAAAACAATTGATAAATGGAAAAATGTATGAAAAATCATTCGTCGAAGTTGAAATTTCCCTGAAAAAATCAACTTGTACCTGAATTTTTGCTTTTGAGACTCTAAAATTGACAAAAAAAAGTGACGAGTAAAGCTCAAATTAGCATAAAAACCAAAAAAGTTTCGATTTTGGTTATTATTTTGGTTTTTTGATCGTTTCGGTTACGGTTTTGCTTTTTTCAAATTTTCCTCAAAAATTAAAATCCTATGACAAGGATCTTTGTTTGGTAATAAGGGCAATGCTGAAATAATTTTGTCCGAAATTTTGACCTTGAAAGTCAAAAACATGGCGGAAGAATGATGAAAAACAAGGTTTTTTGACATGGATATGTCTTATGCCTATAGGGTTCAATCTGAAAATTTTGTCCATTTTTTGTGTCGGTAAATTCAGGCACGAAATTCCTTGACGATGACTTTTAGACATTTTGTCAGATAAACAATTTAGTTTTTTTGAACGTAGACAGTTGACTTTTAGAAATTTTGTCAGACTTTTTTGAACTTGAAAAAATTTCAAGAAAGTTCAAATCAGACATTTTGTCAGACAGCTTTTTACCTATGGCTGACTTTTAGACATTTTCCAGACTTTTTTAAATTTGGAAAAATTTCCAGATTTCTTCCAACTTTTTGTACTTGGAATTGGATTTGGAAAAATTTTCAAAAAAATTCCATTACGAAATTCATTTACGAAAATCCATTGGACCGTTACAATGCCTTTTAGATATTTTGTCTGCCTTTTTTTAAATTGGAAAATTTTTCAGAATTCAAATGACTTTTTGGGCTTGGAAAGTTGTAAGAAAATTTCAAATATCAAGACTTTATAGACTTGAAAAATTCAATGAGCAAAAGCATATCCCCTTATCACGTGTTATAGTTCATAGGTAGTACAGAAATTCCGGGAACTTTTTGTTAGACTTTTGAAAACTTATGAATTTTAAAAAGACATCCATGTACCAATAAGTCCACTTGAAGAGCTCTTCAAAGCCTCTTAAAAATTTATTTCTTCAAAATCTCTTCGAAATTTTCAATCTCTTTGAAATCTCCTTACCATTTATCTCTCCAAAATTTTATCCATTTTTCGTGTCTGTAAAAACCCTCACTTCGGATTGGGGTGGGGCTTATGGTCTAAGAATTTTTTGGGGTGGTTTTACATCATTTTGAACATTTTGTGTGAGTTTTGTTCCAATCGGTGAGGAGGCACATTTCACTATCTTACCCGGAAAGGCCTTGAAAAAAAAAAATTTCTTTAGCAGCGAAATTGTAACATATTCGCGAAAGGGGGCAATTTTCATTTTTTTTCACTCTGTATATTCTGACGCGAGTTTTTGCCCCATCCCTTTACTTTTTGAAAAAAATGAATATATGCTTTTTTGTTGAAAATTGTATGTAGTTTAACTTTTGTAATAATAATTTTTTCATTAAATGGCATATTTAAAAAGTTCTGAGCCAAAAACCACGAAAGCACCCGGCCTTTTTGGGTCCAAATTTGGGGTTGAGAAAATATTTCGTTGAAATGACGCATTAAACAAAATAGAGGAGGCTAGATTTCGAATAATATTGGACTGGTAATAATCAATCTCATAAAACATTTTTTTCAGACCCATAGATCCTCCGGTGGCAAGATGGCTTCGCGAATCGAGATATCGTTACGAACCAGAATGCATGACCACACTTCAAGCCAAATCCATCTCACAATGCTGCAAAAGGAACCCAACCACGATGATTATCTGGGATTCGGTCAACTCAGTACTGACGTTTCAACATAGAACGAAACTCATCGCCAATGAATTTTTAAAATTGTACGAGTGAGTTGATGGTATATCGAACGAAATATCTTATTTCTCGAAAATACTAATACCTCTTGGTAATTCTTTTCAGAAAAATCAACATATGCGCTACAGACGATACATCTTCCCAATTGCCAAGTTTAGTTAATAACATCATGGAATTTATCATCAGTTATTCGCAATTGTTACCTAGGATGGAATCGAATGAGAAAGAAAATGTACTCAAATTGATGGACATGTGCGATCGATTGAGACAACTTATCAACACTTCGATTGATCAATCCGCTTTGTTGAATGAAATCAGCATTTTGGAAAAATTCTTTTCACGTTTTGTCGACAGTGTGCTGATTCAACAAATTACGGTGAGTGAATGACTGAAATTGAAGAACCTGTGAAAAACGTCACGAAATTCCGACACGATGACCTTTAGACATTTTGTCAGACTTTTTTGGACTTGGAAAAATTTTCAAATTTCTATTGATTTTTTTGAACTTCGAAAAATTTTAGGTCAGGGTAACTTTCCGACATTTTGTAAGGCAGACTTCTTGCACTTGGAAAATTTCAAAGATCACACTGGCTTTCAGACTTTTTGTCTGATTTTTTTGGAATTGAAAATTGTTTAAGAATTCAAATAAATTTTTGAACTTGGAACATTTCAACTTTATGAACTTTGAAAATTTCAAGAAAGTTCAAATCAGTCATTTTGTCGGACAGCTTTTTACCTAACCCTGACTTTTGACCTTTTGCCATACTTTTTTGAATTTGGAAAAATTTTCAGATTCCTACTTACTTTCTTACTAGGAATTGGATTTTGAAAATAAAAAAAAAAATCCATTATGAAATTCACCCACGAAAATCCGTTAATTGTGCTGACTTTTAGATATTTTGTCTGCTCTTTTGAACTTGGAAAATTGACTTTTAGGTATTTTATCAATCTTTTATGGACGAAATTTCAAACATTTTCGCGTAAATCAAAATTTTTCGAAGTTGAAAATTGAAATTTTGGCAGGGGTTCGAAAAATGTGGAATTATTAAAATAATACTTATGATTTATTTTTTCTAAAGGTATTTGTAGAATGTTTTTTT
>FIZU01032656.1:0-13011 GCA_900064475.1 Pseudococcus longispinus
ATATGTCCGCTTGAAGAGTGGATCTATCTTCTTTCTAAGTTCAATTATCTCTAAAAATGTCTTCAAGTCCAAAAAAGTCTGACATAGTGTCCAAAAGTCAAGTCCGACAAAATGTCTAAAAGTCATTATTTGTGAAATTATTGACAATTTCAACGACATTCTCTACATTTTTTCTGATCATTTCATTCATACTTGTATTTAAATTGATTTGCATGAAAACTTCAAGAAGTACGATTTTCGTGATTTTTTTGACGCGGAGGGGGGTTATTTTTACGATATTTCTTAATATTTTTGTGAAAATATCGACATGATTTTATCAACATACAAGGCGGCTGGGCCGCTTCGCAGCCCACCCCCCTACCTGCTGTACATACAAACCAATAAAACTTATTTTCGGTTAAAGTTCTCAGTTTTTAGTCAAAATTGTAATCTTTAGTCAAAATCATGTTTTTTTGGTCATTTTTCATTTTCTAGTTCATAATATCATTTTTGTTCAAAATTGCCATTTTTTTTGTCAGAATTGTCACTTTTTGTCATTTTTTATTTTCTAGTCCAAACTGTCATTTTTGGTCAAAATTGTCATTTCAAGGTAAAAATCGTCATTTTTTGTAAAAATTGTCGTTTCAAGATAAAAATTGTCATTTTTGGTGAAAAACTGCCTTTTTGTCAATATTGTCATTTTTTTGGTCCAATCTATTATGTTTTGTCAAAATTGTAATTTTTGGGTCGAAATTGTCATTTTAAGGTAAAAATCGTTATATTTGTCCCAAATCGTGATTCTTTGTAAAAATTGTTATTTCAAGGTAAACATTAAGTCATTTTAGAATTTTTTTAAAATGTCATCAGCTTAAAGTCTGACAAAATGTCTAAAAGTCACAGAAAATGTCAGCTTTACGGACAGACAGACGACAGACGGACGGGCACATCGTGGATTTCATATTTATAGATATCTAACTTTTTGCAATTTTAACAGAACTTTTGGCAACTTTTTATGATTTTTTTGGTCTTTTTTACGATATTTTCAGCGATTTTTATGAAAATATTCTCAATTTTGGCAACATTTTTGACAATTTTCATGTTTCTCTCAATATTTTTTTCATATTTTAAATTATTTTTATGGAAATTTTGATAATTTTTCTGAGATATTTGGCAATTTAACTACATTTTCACCGATTTTTATGATATTTTGACAATTACTAAATACAATATTTTTTCTAATTTTTATGATTTTTTTTTATCAGTTCAACGAGATTTCCAACAATTTTGATGATTTTTTGATCGATTTAATCATATTTTAAATATTAATGAAAATTTTGATCATTTTAATGACGTTTGAATCATTTTCACAAATCTGAAATTTTCAATCCCAAAAGGTCACTAAAAGTAACAAAATTTTGGGATGCAAAAACGTAACGCGAAAATTTTCGTGCCCCTCCTTCCCCTTTTCCTTTCCACTACCCACACACCCACAATATTCATGTCAAAAAAATTTAAATCATTAATAGGAAAAAATCATGATTTTAAATAATTTTTTATAAACTGATTTTCAAGAATTTCGAAATTGATTTCACGATTCTGATTCAAAATCACTTGAAAAATGATTTGGCCCATCACTGCATGTACCATATGACAAGTAATTTTCAACACGTGACAAGTGTCATGTCACACGTGACATCTGTCTTACGTCAAGTCGAGGCTTATATCTGTTGAGTGAATTTTTATTGTTTTAAAACAATTTCGTAGCACATAAGAGCTTTATGCTATTTCGAACAAATTTCACAACGCTTTCAAGAAACTATCATCATGATAAAATAAACGCTAAAAATAAAAAAAAAGCGAACAACAATCATTCTCTTTTCATCCCTCATGCCATGAATTCAATTTACCCGATACGTTTGCGGTTTATTTGGTAAAAGGTACGGAATGCCTTTGTCTGTTGAAAAATTCAGCGAATAAATTGTTACGAAATTACCCATCGAATCGTAAATGGTATCTAAAAAGCAACCATCTATATTCTTGTGGGAAATGTCTACGTGTATAGTAAAAATATACCTACACGTCATTCAAAAGCTACGTATTTCCAAACCCAGTCGACGTTTACAATTGACACGTTATAATTGGAAAAAAAATATGCATATTCCAAGTACCTACGACTAACGTACCTATACGTGTCACACGATGGCTTATGGCAAGTGACTCGTAAGTAATCTTAGAACAGGAAAAAAGCCCAAGAATTGAGAATATAGTTGAAGCGAATGAACTCGTATATACCTACGTTATGGCATCGTTGTGGAAGCTTTTTACAAGCCGACACGGAAAGTTTTGTGGTCGAGCCTTGTGGTATAAATTCATTAAACGAAATATCTTAGGTTTTTGGTTATGGTACCCGCAGATGCCAAATGGCAATGGAATTTTTCAGTTTGGGATGCGGCGCGGTATCTCATTTCAATGATTTTTGCTCGCTTTTTCCTCCTTTCGGAACCGAAACGATCTTCTTTTTTTTCTGCTTTGTAGTACGTCTTTTTGAGATAGATAAAATGGCAGCTGTACGTAGGAATTTATACAGGCTCGAGTTGGTGAACGAACTTTGAACAGAGTTCTTTGTACGTGTACTATAAAGATACGCCGGCGTATATTTGATTAACTGCATTAAATTGTATATTGAATAAAGCCAAAGTTCAACCGCGGTGAGAAGATGAATGAAAAAAAAAAGATTGCTGGTTCGAATTTCAAGAAATATTCGCCTTTTGTGAGAGCAAGTTTGAGAAAGGATGAAGTTGGTGTATTGGCTTTTGTGGCTCATCAAATTAACCACACTGCCGGTGAAATAAAAAGAGCAATTTACTTTAGATAATTAACTTTGCCATTATACAGGTTAAAAACATTACCGGCAGGAACAGGAATTGCTGGTTTAGTGTTTCTTTATTTTTTATTGTTCTTTGAGCGAATTAGTACGAGGGGATGACTGGGAATTTTGTGAGTTGGTTGCTGGTTGGGGTTTAAAATTTATTATCGACTTCCTCGACGATTGTGGATTTTACTGCGAGACTAAATTGAAGAAAATTCCAAGGCAAAAAAATTAGGTACTTCTCTGTTGGGGTGGTTTATTATGCGCGAGGTGATAAATTGGAATTTCAGATGTAAATGGCCAAAGGTCCCATAAATAAATTAAGCGTGGCGAAACTTGGTCGAAAACTTGGAAATGTATAATTTTCGAAGAATTTCAAATTATGAAGGTGTCAGGAGGGAACGCTGGTTGGATTTTTAGTGAATCTTGTCTAAGTTTTGGGTAATTTATTGCAGTACTGAAAAATGATGAAAATTTCTCTTTTTCTGGGCGATAGAATTTTACATCGGATTGTGATTTTATGACTTCATCAGTTTCTGGATTTTTTTTTATCGGTATTGTTGATTTATCAATTTGGTAGGTTTCTCGTCGGAACCATTATTTCACGATTTTTGAAATTACTCGTAATCAAAATTATTTTTATCATTTTTTGTATTTATAGAATTTTCAATAGAAGCTGGAATTAATGATATTATCAACTTGTGAAATTCTCATATCAGTCTCTCAATAAACCAATGTTCGAAAAAAAGAAAATTTTCAGATCGTAAAACTGCTTCAAACATTGTAAAGATCGGTGAAAAATTCATAATATTGTTTAAAATTTGATTAAGTCGTCTAAAAGTCATTGAAATTGTTGACGAAGTTGTTGACATGGTCAAAAATTCCATAGAGATCAGCGCAATTATCGTGGGAATTATCAAAAAATTACGAAAATTGTTGAAAAGGTGGTCGAATTGCCATAAAAATTGGTATAAGTCTTCCCTAACTTCTTTTTTCCCTTTTTTACAGGAATAATTTAAAACCGGTTCGCAACGAAACCGGTTTCAAAAATACAGTACTTTTTGATTTCAAAAAAAAAATGAGTATCACATGAAAATGGGTCCAATTTTCTTTTTTTCAATTACTATTCAAAAGCTTTTTTCATATCACAAGTTTAAAAGCTGATAGGAAACCAGTTTTAAAAATATACGAAACCGGTTTCAAAAGTTTGTCAGAAAGTGTCGAAATGAGACCTTGTCAACTTTTGGTACCCTGCAACTTTTATTGAAACGTTATTCGTTTCCTCTTTTTTTGAAAAATTCTCAAAAACCGGTTTCAAATCTTTTGAACTGGTTTTAGAATTTGTTTATAGAATTATTGATGCTTGCTTCTTAAAAAATCTTATAATCAAATTAGGTTCGTTTTTTAGAATATTTTACAACTTTAATTTAAATTTTTTCTTTGTCTTTATTTTTTCAAGAATTATTGGTAACCGGTTCAAATCCATTAAAACCGGTTTTAGTTTGATTTCTGTGGTTAAAAAATCGTCAGAGTAACTTGAAAGTCATACAAAACATATTTTGTAGAATTTCCAGACATTTTCGGGTTTTGAGAGGAGAGAGGGGAGATAGAAAGAAACCGGTTTGAATCTTTGAAACCGGTTTCAGTTTGATTTCTGTGGTTAAAAAATCGTCAGAGTAACTTGAAAGTCATACAAAACATTTTTTGTAGAATCTCCAGACATCTTCTGGTTTTGAGAGGAGGGAGGGGAGATAGAAAGAAACCGGTTTGGATCTTTGAAACCGCTTTTAGTTTGATTTCTGTGATTAAAAAAACGTCAGAGTAAATTGAAAGTCATACAAAACATTTTTTGTAGAATCTCCAGACATCTTCTGGTTTTGAGATGGATGAGTTGAAGGAAACCGGTTTGGATCTTTGAAACCGGTTCCAGACTATTTCAGTTACAGTTTAAAAAATATATCAAAATTGAAATAAATCTAAGTTCTGTTCAATATTTGTTCAGCATCATTTCTTTTTGAGAGAATAATAGAAAACCGGTTTGAAACTTTCTAAACCGGTTTCAGTACAATTTTTATGGGTAGAAAAAAATGTCCAGAGTGAAAAAAGTATATTTTTAGCCTTCTACAATTTTTCTCGAAAATCCCCGAAAAATCATGATTTTTTCGAAAATACTCGGTAACCGGTTGAAAGCTATCAAAACCGGTTCTGAAGAGATTCGGTTACTTATATCAAAATTAAAACTGTTTATTATTACTTTTTCGCAACTTTTGGTGAATATAATTGTTACAAAATCGTGAAAACTGTCGAAAATCTCGTAAAATTGGTTGAAATTTCCACAAAAATTATTTAAAGTATGAAAAAAGTCATAAAAATTGTTGGAAATGTTATTTAAATGATCAAAAAGTTCATAAAAATGAGGGCAACTGTTGAAAAAAATCTATGAAAATTGTCGAAAATTTTGCGAGAGTTGCTGAAACTGTCATAAAAATTGGTGAAAACATTGTAAAAATTTCCACAACTTGAAAACTGTCGAAAATATAGTAAATTATGTTGAAATTTTTCCCAAAATTCATTTAGGTAAAAATCAAAAAATAAAATTCAGAAAATTATCGTTAAATTGTTGGAATTTCCACAAAAATCATCAAAATTTTTGAAAATCATGTTGAAATGTTCAAATTTGCATAGAAATTGAAGCAACTGAAATTTATAAAAAATGTATGAAAATTGTGGAAAATTTCGTAAAAATTGCCGAAATTACCGTAAAAATGGTCGAATTTTTTGTGAAAAATTGCTGAAATTTCTATCATAATTTATTAAAAGAATAAAAAAAGAATAATGAAAATTTGTAAAAAAAATTGTAAAAATTGCTGACATTGTCATAAAAAAAAAGTAAAAGTATCATAAAAATTGACAAAAAATCACAAGTGAAAACTGCTGAAAATATTTTTATAATTTCAACTTTTTTCAAAATTTAGTAAAACAGTTTTAAAAATTGATTCAAAAATTCCGAAAATCTTCGAAAATATCGTAAAAATTGTCATAAAAGATTTGGCAAAAATATCGTAAAAAGGGCAACAAAATCATAAAAACTCATAAAAATTGTGAAAAAATATTTAAAAAATTATTTGAACTGTGAAAAAAATCATGAAAATCCTCAAAAATGTTGTTAAAATTGTCAATATTTTGGTCAAAGTTGTTTCAAATGTCGTGAAAATAGACAAATTGAGAAAACTGATTGAAAAATATTTTAGGAATCGTAAAAATGTTGTCATAAATCAGTAAAAATATTATAAAAACATCAGAAAATCATGAAGATCGTCAGAAAGTTCGTAAAAATTGTCACAAAAGTTTTATAAAAATATCGTGAAAATGAGTAAAAAATCATGAAAAATAGTTGAAAATGAAATTTTAATTGTCGAAATTTTCATGAGTATACCAAAAAATATTGTAAAAAAACATGAAATATTTTTTAAAAATCCGGGACTCTTCAACCACAAAATTATTCATTCTCTGATAAAAAAATTTCTGATCAACTTGAGACTTTTAAAAATTCACAGCTTCAAGAAATTATGAAATTTTTTTCAGATTTTCAACATAAGACTCAGACCTAAGTATTTCTCACATCATCTTATGAAAAATTGTCAACTTTACTCGATTCAGATTATTGATCGAAAATTTTCAAAAGTAATGAGAACTTTTTCCAGCTTCCCATCGCGATTTCTTTGATTCGCATTTACATCATCTATTAGCAGGACACTTTCCTACCTTATAAAAAAGTCATTCTACGTGCTCGACTATTCACCAGCTCGTACACGTGTTAGTGTGGAATAATTCCACAAATAGGAATGATGCATTCGTATCAAATTCTCGTTAAAATATTCCACTGGTATTTTCTTCTATCCAATATGGTGGTCGTGACGATGACTATGTGACGTATTCAAGTGGACGTGATAATTTGGATTTTTCGAAAAAGTAAATTAGTCATTAAAATCAGCCACCAGAACAACGTTACGCTAGATTAGTATAGGTAAATGAGATGGTACTGTTATTGCAGTTCTTCGGCGACCGAACTTGTTATATTTGCACGATCAACTAAGTATTTTTTATGCATTCGTGAACCGATACGCTGGATACTCGATGGTAATTTACGTTAGATATGCGATTTGATGCTCGTAAAACAAACGTCAGAATTTTTCTGTCTCATTTACGGTTACATTGTTGTTGTCTAATTTCTCTTCGGTTACGTACTCGTACCTATGTGCATTGAAAAGTGTAAAATTTGATGAGAAAATCAGCTGTGTCTTTGTAACTGGTTGAATTTTTCTTACTTGGCAAAAAATAATATACTCGTATCTATCTGTTTCGTGCAGTTTTGAAGCAATATTTCAATATTTCCAAGAATTTAACGATTTTCTTGTGGTTTTTATATCGCATTGGCAATGATTTTGTAGTATTGTTTGAATTAGTGTTCTAAGAAGGGCCGGTATGCTTCATACCTAAATACGTACATATTATGAAGTCGATAAATTCAATGATATCAATGACCTTGTTCGACGTGGTAGGTATTTTTTTTTTGAAGACGTTCGAACATACATATTACATACGTTGTGTTTTAACCGCAAATTTTTTTATTCGACGTCACTGACATGATATGTGTTTAGAGTGTGTCCCTATATCATCTTTGGGATGGATATTTCACTTGGTAGATATGAAAGAGGCGTATTTATCTATTTTATGATCCAAGTTTTCGATTATTATCGAAATTTTTATATCGAGTACTTTGATTGGAAAATGATATGTATCAGATGTGGTAATATGTGTAATTTCTGGAGGTTCGATAATGGAAAAATGAATTGAGTAGTTATAGGTTCAGATTTGGTTTTCAAGTCACAAATATTCCTGCAGTTGCCCCCTCCCCCCAATTTTTTCATATGTTTGTGATTTAGACGCAGACATTATTCGACTGGAGTGACGGTAATAGATTAATTGTTGAAAAAAAAAAATAATGAAGATCCATTTTTCAAGGTCACTTTTTCCTTTTAGTTCACCCCATTCTCAAAAGTCTTCCTGTCATTGTACCTAAGACCCCAATTGAAAAAATTTTCAAATAAAAGTTGTAGGTTGAGATCCTACGAATAATTTTGGTTATTACAAAAATTTTGATTACACCCTTCCCACCCTTCCAATTTTGAATAATATGATGAAAATCATGTATTATGCGAAATTGAAGGAGTGGAAGTGCTGCAATCGAAATTTTCGTAATAACTGAAAATATTCTCAAGATCTCAATCTACAACTTTTATTTGAAACATTTTTTAATTGAGGCATTAGGTACAGAGATAATGAGTTTTTTTTTGAAAAAGGGATGTGGGTGCTAGGAAAAAGTAGAGAGCCTGAAAAATTGGACTACAGGGCATTTTATTAAAAATACGTCCCAGATTACGAAACTATCATAAAATTGCTTTCAACCTTTCGATTGCACAGAATTTTAAAAAAATCGGGTGAGGGAGGGGTAAAATAATCAGAATTACACCTCTGAAAAGGGTTATCAAAATGACCTTAGATAGCTTGAAATGTTCATTTGATTCTGAAAAAAATGCTCAATTTTGTTTTCAATTCCGTAAATTACCCTCAATACTGTCTACAGGGTGCCTAAACAGGTCACGTAAGTCGTGGATTTCAAAAAGGGACTGATCAGAAATCGAAATTCAGATTGAGTTATAATTAATTTAGATTTTTTTCGTTTTTTTTTAAATTACCTAGTTATTTTGAAGAAATTTTACCTTTTGAATTCCTTTTTATGTTAAAAAATTTCTGTTAGGTATTTTGATTTTTTCTCTCAAATTTTAAAATGTGTGGATCTCGATGCTTGATGACACATTTATTATTCGTATAGCTATAGGTACATCAAAAACTGTTTGAAAAATGATAAAAAAAAATTCTATCCCAAATTTGAAAAAAATATCAAACAATTTCAAAAAATTCAAAAAAGTAGAAAAAAGTCCAAAAAAATGACACATTTATTCGTATACCTCAAAAAATGTTTAAAAAATTAAAAAAAAATCCGTTCCAAATTTGAAACAAATATCTAAAACAATTTCAAAACATCCAAAAAAGTATAAAAAATTCCAAAAAAATGACACATTTATTCGTATACCTCAAAAAATGTTTAAAAATTTAAAAAAAAAAGTCCCAAATTTGAAACAAATATCTAAAACAATTTCAAAACATCCAAAAAAGTATAAAAAATTCCAAAAAAATGAAACATTTATTCGTATACCGCAAAAAATGTTTGAAAAATTAAAAAAAAAAAATCTGTCCCAAATTTGAAAAAAATTTCAAAAATTCCAAAAAAGTAGAAAAAATTACACATTTATTCCTATACCTCAGAAAATGTTTGCAAAATGACAAAAAAATTTGTTCTTTTGAAAAAAATATCAAAAACAATTTCAAAAATTCCAAAAAAGTAGAATAAATTCCAAAAAAAGTTGAAAAAAATTATTTAAAAAAAAATTTTCTTTGTTTTAAATTTGATGGTTTTTGAACCTGGATGCTTGGTGACCCATGTACATGTTGAAAAAAACATTTTGAAAAAAAATTATCAGAGTTTGGTTCATTCATTAGAATGAGGCTGACGAACTATCGCAAGGTTTTCTCAAAAATCTTTTAATATATCTAGATGGAAGGGGGGGGGGGGGGGGGGGGGGGGGGGGGGGTAGCTTGTAAGTTTGAAAACATAAGTGCAGTATTTTGATTTAGAAATTTTGTTAGACACCCTGTAATGTGGGTGTGGCTCTGAATGAAAAAATGAAAAAAATTTGGGGGTATCAGAATTTAAACAAATGTAAAAAAATCATAGATTTCCACACTGGTCTACCATTCATGATCTAGCTGGAATTTTTGTCAGGGGGGGGGAGTTCAGACCATAAGGACCAACTTTCACTAGATAATTTAAAATTCGGTGTTGGGAACGAATTTACCCCTAAAACCTGGCTATGCTCCTTAAGAAAAATCTCAAAATTGAAAGAGCATAGTCGGTCAATTCTTTCTACCATTTTTCACCCTTAAAGCGGTCATTTTTGGGTGAAATTTTTTTTATAGCAAAATATCATCAAGTACACCTAAAAACATCATTAACCTAAATTTGGACCAAATTTGTCAATTTTTTCAATTTTTTTTCAATTTAATTTTAAAATACTCAGTCATTTTGGGAACCCTCGACCCCTTCCCAGGTGACCTGAGGCCCTAAAATTCATGAATTACAATTTCAGCAAATTCAAAAACTTTTAATATTTTCTTTTCATCTTGTCTTATAAGCACAATTTTTTGCAGTCAAAAATATTTAATTGGTAAGAATTGGTAGAAAAAATTAAAAACCCCCTTGATTTTTCTGAAATTGCAGTTTACGACAAGTATCGAGTTGAAACATGCTCAGACATGAATTTTAGCGACACAGGTCAACTGGGAGGGCGTCCAGGGTTCCCAAAATGACGTCATTTGAGTATTTCAAAATTAAATAGAAAAAAATTGACAAAGCGAATAATTTTGGTCCAAATTCAGGTTAATTATGTTTTTGGATGTACTTGATGATATTTTGCTATAAAAAAAATTTTCACCCAAAAATAACCGCTTTAAGGGTGAAAAATGGTAGAAAAAATTGATTTATTGCATTTTTGAAGGTCTTCTACCATATTAAAAAATTCTGAAAAAAATACATGTGTTACATATAGGTATACTATGTAATATAAATCAAGATTTTTTTGCTAGGTCCAAAACAACATGCAGATATTACACTTTGAAGTCTTAAAACTCAGATTTCAGTACGAAAGAAAATTTGAAAAAAATTGAAAAAATTTCCAGAGATGACCCTTTGTATGGTCCATCATCGTTGCAAGTTTGAAAAAATTCGGTTGGGAATTTCTGAATATAGAAATTTATAAGGAAAATCGGTATTTCGGGCGATATGAGGGGTTGAGGGGGAGGGGGGGCAAAATTTTCACCACCGAGTTTTTAGACCATAAGGACCAAGGCTACCGGTAGAAAGTTCGAAAATCTCAGCCAAGGGCCGATTCACCATTCTTACCCGGCTATGCTCTTTAAATTTTTCAATTTTTTTTCAGCCAAGTATTAAAAAAATGTAAAATTTTCATTCAAATTTTCCAAATCTTCGAATCAAATAATTTCTTTCAGTCTCATTTTCGATTTCCAAATATTCCAAAAATTAAACAACAACGACAACCAAAGTAACACGTTAATTATTCAAACATAAACTTTTATCTGACCTCGTGACGTAAAATCTACCCAAACTGCAATCCTCTTTCTCCAAATTATAGCCCGAATCTATCTTCGAAAAACCCACTCGGAATAACAAAAACACTTGTAATAATTTGGCTGGCCATGGCATTGACCGTAACAACGCCTCGAGCCACTCAGGTGTATAGGTATCTGCTAATGGAATTCTATTCAAGAAATCAGGACAAATTTACCAACTTTCACTACCGTGTATATAAATTTTTCACATTGGTTACAAACCATATAGTATACGAGCTATAATGATAGAAAAAAACCAAGTGGACTTATCGTCATACCACACCTAAAATATACATTGCTCGGAGATTCGAATCATTCGAACACTATCAAGCCGAAAAACATCTCCTGAGGGGTTTTCGGCACGTTGAAAACCGATAAAAGTCATTTCACGTGTTTTTCGCAGCAACTTTCGAAGGGAGAAAAAACGAACGCGTAGTACCTGAGATGTGCGACGATGTTGAAAAAATTTACCTACGCACATTTCTTTGCAAACTATGGCCTTAAAATTCCATTATTTTTTTTTCGCCTCGTTTTCTACTCGTAGGTATCGTTTTCTCTTATCTCTTTGTATTCAAAAAGCATGGTTCGTAGTGTCGTTTAAAAGTGTATAGTAGAAAACATCGATTTTTACATTTTGAAAAAAAAAAAGAAAACATAGCGAAGTAACGTCTCTTTTTTGTGACGGAGAAACGCCGCCGACTGTTTACGAGTTGATTTTTTTTAATTTAAAATTTTCTATAGATTACGTTTCGGAGGAATGAGGAAAATGGGTATCTGCTCTCGACAACAGTGTAGATCTTTGTCCGAATGTCAAATTTATTTCGATACAAGAGGTCGCTATTCGTAAAGTACGCGGTTGACAGAAGCACAATGCGAGTCACGTTGCTCGGAAATTTTCAAAATGTGAACAAACAACTCGAAAGATAAATTTACGCGATTGATAGAACGAAAGTACGTAAAAATTGTAGATTGCATGTTGAAGAAATAGGAAATTCAATTTTTTTTTTTCGTTCGAGAATGAGAAAATTTTCGGCAGATGCGATTCCTCTCCAGCTTCCTTTGAATGGTCAAAAATAGCTATAATTTCGCTTTTTTGGAGGTGATTCTTCAAAACAAAATAAAAATGTTGATTTCCCGAAATTTTGTAAATTTTTTCAAAAATCTTTTTTTTTCGGTATTTAAAAACAGAAATGATTTCATTTTTAGGTATAAAATTTGATTGTACTCGTATTTGAAAAACTTGAAAATTTTTAAATAAAAAAAAATTGTGTAGAAAATATTAATTTTTATGGACCTGCATCAATGATGCTAATTTCGTTTCGTTTTTTTTATCAAGAGTTCTCATTCTTCAGATTTTTTTTATTGAATTTTTTGTCTATGTCCTTTTTGTTCTGCGGTAATAAATTATTGATTTGGGCAACTTTGATAATTCTAAGAAAAAATTTTTTCTCCAATCCTAAAACTGAAAATTGAAACTTGGAAACTGAGGCTGATATAACAAAAATCATCTTAGTTTTATCCTGCCTGTACCACCCCTTCCCCAAAAAACCCACCTCTGGGGACTTTTTTTGCCCCCTCAACAATTTGCACCAACGTTACGTAATAATCCTGGGGGGAAAAAAAGCACCCAGTGGTGGGTTATTTGGGGAAGGGGTGGTACAGTGTCCACCGCGTTAACATACTTGGACGCAGGCAAAACGTTTTATCCTTTTTTTTTTCAAATTCTGCGGGTTTATAATTCCCATTCAGATTTTTAGGTTTTTCATCTTGTAGGAAATTTTACGAGGAACATTTTTGGTTCAATACCATTTTTTCGAATTTCTAAAATTTTCGGAAATATTTACAAAAAATAC